>OY744528.1:3477500-3515000 GCA_963556195.1 Sepiola atlantica | reverse complement strand
CATAAATATTTGAAATATTGCTAAATATTTGAGTTTTCTTGGTGTATTGTAACCGCACTTTCAAGTGTATATGGGCAAAATCACCGTTTACAAGAATTCCATTAATTGCATTTTTTTCATAAGACTCCTTTAGTTTAAGCAACTAATATTCGACAAAGTCACAGATAGCTAAATATGTCTAAAACTATGAATATATAGATATAAACAGACGTATATAAAAGAAAACAATTTTCTATTTAATGGATAGATATGAACGCAGGGCAGATAATCTTTCATGGACAGGATATGCATGTATAGCGCCCCATCTTACTTCCACAATTATGGCTGCTTTCTGTTTGTTTGTTTGTTTGTTTTTCTTCTGGCGGTGCACATTCGTTTTCTGAATGTTGTGTTATGTGTTTCTTTTTATTTGCTTCGTCAATAAATCATTAATTCATTGTTCGTTGCAAGCATTATTTTTTTGTTGTAACGTGTAAATGTCGGATCCATTATCTGGAAACAGATTGTCAAGTGTCTTTCTTAAAGAATATACATACACACACAAACATACATTCATATATATATATATATATATATATATATATATATATATATATATATATAGGATCAAATATAAACCAAAAGTAAAACTTTTAGTAGATGGAACCTATCGTGAAGAGGTTTAGCTCAATATACGAGATAGAGCAATTGTAGAGATAGAAGAAAAAAGAGTGATAAATATGCGACGATTGTCCAAATTTATTTTGGATTTGGATTCTCTTTGGACTGGATGCCTTTTTTGCCTTTTTTTATGGCCCAGGAAGTTATCAATAATGGCCAGCTTTTCTCTTTTCAATTCCTTTTAAGTGCGTGTGGATTTACTTATATTTGAACATTTTCTCCACACTGCTCCTACACACAGGTTTTTTCGCTTTCTACAATTCATCGGACATCTATACGGAAATTTACCACCCGGACAAACCACATTTTTTTCACGGAACTTTTCTTTCACTGCGTTTTTATAATAATATTTTTCATACATTTTTCAAATATTTGAACTTTGTTTTTTTTCGAAAGCCAACTTATCTATCTGTATTTCTCCTCCGATGATAAGATCTCGATCTTTGAAAAGCCTTGGCTTAAGGAAAGAATAATAAACACTAGTTTATTACTGAATACACCTTGCATTGAACAATTGAAATTTGAAATAAATTTGGACAATCGTCGCCTATTTATCACTCTTTTTTCTTCTATATATATAGATATATACATATATATATGTATATATATATATATATATATATGTATGTATATATATATATGTATGTATATATACATATATATATATATATGTATATATACATACATATATATATATATATACATACATATATATATATATGTATATATACATATATACATATATATATATTCTTCACTTTCTACAATTTCACCGGATATATATATATATATATATATATATTGCGTTTTTTGACGCTCATCAGTATACTATTAAGAAACCGCATCGCCAGGCGAACAATCCGAACCCCCAAGCCACGTAGTATGGACCCTCGTTTCATAACCATTAGGCCACCGAACCTATCACGCTTTTAACACGATAGAAATGTGCCTCGTATTAATTCAAACACCAGTAGTATATATATATATATAATATATATATATATATATATATATATATATATATATATATATGTGTGTGTGTATATATACAGGGTGTTTCAAAAGTCTTGGGAACATTACAAATGCGTATATCTCATGAACTTTCCAGGTAGAAAAATGAAACTGGTGCCATTTTAAAGCTTGCTTAATCAAGTTTTTGGTCATACTAATGATTTTCGTGTTATCTTTCCAGGTGCAGTAATGGCGTTCTCTAAACAAGACAAGGCATTTTGCGTCCTCCAATTTGCAAAGACTGAATCGTGGACATGTGTTCAGCGTGCATTTCGCAGGAAATTTAAAACAGAAGCCCCTGAAAGGAAATCCATTGTCAGATGGCATGCTAAATTTGTGAAAGATGGGTGTTTGTGCCCAAGTAAGCGAACAGGTCGCCCTTCAACTTCAGAAGATGCAGTTGAGCAAGTTCGGACAGCCTTTCAGCGGAGCCCCCGTAAATCAGTGAGAAGAGCCAGCAGGGAACTTCAGCTTGCTCCAGCAACTGTCTGGCGTGTCTTAAGGAAACGATTGCAAATGGTACCTTACAAGCTCAAGTTGGTCCAAAAGTTGAAGGACACTGATAAGCCACTTCGCCGTGACTTTTGCATTGCAATGCAAGAGAAGTTGGAAGATAACGGCTTTGATGACCGGCTTGTTTTTAGCGATGAGGCGACCTTCCATCTGAATGGCAAAGTTAACAAGCATAACACTCGCATATGGGGTACTGAGAATCCTCATGAACTTCTTGAGCACGAGCGAGATTCACCAAAAGTGAACGTGTTTTGTGCAATTTCCAAGAAAGGTGTCTATGGACCGTTCTTCTTTGAAGAGGCAACTATCACTGGTGAATCCTATCTCAACATGCTGGAAGACTGGTTAATGGCTCAGTTGGAACAAGCAGAATCTGATGACTTCATTTTTCAACAAGATGGTGCACCACCACACTGGAGTCTTAGAGTAAGGCAGTTTCTTAACACAAGGCTGCCTGGTAGATGGATTGGGAGATCTGGGCGAGGTGATGACGTTCTCATGCCCTGGCCTCCTAGGTCTCCAGATCTTACCCCGTGTGACTTTTTCCTTTGGGGCTTTGTCAAGCAACAAGTCTATGTGCCGCCCCTTCCAAGAGATATTGACGAACTAAAGGCTCGAGTAACGGCAGTTGTGGGAACCATTGACGTCAAGATACTGGAACGCGTTTGGCAGGAAATGGACTATCGACTAGATGTCTGCCGTGTGACGAATGGTGCTCATATTGAGCAACTTTGAAGATTCCCCACAAAACTTGAAACTTTAACCTTTCCAACGGCACCAATTTCATTTTTCAACTCCTAATAGTTTTTGAGTTATTAAAAATCGTTATGTTCCCTAGACTTTTGAAACACCCTGTATATACGTATATATATATATATATATATATATATATATATATATATATATATATATATATATATATATATATATTAAAAATATTTAAAAAAAAAATTAAATATTTTATATATATTTATATATATATATATATACATATATATGATATTAAATTATTTTAAAAATATTTTTACGTACGTACGACGTCGTTTCGAGCTCATGATTCTCATCAGCGCAGGAAAATAACAATCTCAGAAGATCATAGGGCGCGAACCCGGTTCGCATATACACCTTGAATCACATTAGCGCAATAAAGATCCCCATGTAATGATGGAGAAATCAAGTGATATTCATAGTGAAAGCGGCGAGTATAGACACCTAAGCATTTGATAGCACTCAACAACAAAGTCGGAGTATCGTACCCCCACACCCCATATATATAATCATATATATATATATATATATATATATATATATATATATATATATATATGATTATTTACATTCATACAGACATACAGACATGTACAAAATCTGCAACACTGTCATGTCGATGTTATCGGTCTACAGCTCTTAAGAACTGATATCTCACCAGGCAGAATAAGAATCCGATCCTTACCTAAGATCGTATTTCGGAAAGCATATATATATATATATATATATATATATATATATATATATATATATATATATATATATATATAACAATAAGATATTATTTTATTATTCAAAAATTTAAAAAAAACAATAAGATTCATTTCGATCGCCTTAGTTAAATATATGATTTTAATTCCTCCTCGCTCTGTAAGGGGTGTTCACATTGGTTGCAACCACCACTCTCTTTGGTGATATTTGTATTGTTGAGGGTGAATTCAGTTTTCTGTCAGTCACAAAAATGTAATTGTCTAGTTTGATGCTTGAGGAAACCACAAGGTTGAAATAAATTATTGCATCGAAAATTATGTAATTTCGTGTTATATATATATATATATATATATATATATATATATATATATATATATATATATATATATATATATATATATATATATAGTTGTTTAGGTATTCAGTATTCGGAAATAATTCTCAGATAATATATATATATATATATATATATATATATATATATATATATATATATTATCTGAGAACTATTTCCGAATACTGAATACCTAAACAACTTAGGTATTCAGTATTCGGAAATAATTCTCAGATAATATATATATATATATATATATATATATATATATATATATATATATATATATATATTATCTGAGAATTATTTCCGAATACTGAATACCTAAACAACTCAACGGAGGTACATGTTTCCAGATAATTTTTATAGTAAACAATGGTCATCCAAGCAGTTTATATAAAATGCAAATTCCTTTTACCGGAATTCTTAAATTAATAAAATTAAATTAATTAATGGGACCCAAAATAAATGGTTATATTTAATGCTTCGAAGACAAAGCTTCTTTTCCTCAACTATTATAAGAAACCTTTCCAACTACCGGTATCCATGACAGGTAGCGCAATACGTGAAAGACCAACTCCTGTTCTATTTGTTAACATATATATATATATATATATATATATATATATATATATATATATATATATATATATATGGGAAAAGAAGGATGAAGGTAATCCGACATAATGGGAAAATGAAAAAGGAAAACCAAAAAGGGATGTTTTTTATGTGTACATCAACGTTTCGTCTTTATTTATAAGACTTCATCAGGATGATAATATAAAGAAAAATGCCATTCAAGTACGTGCACATATAGGGTTGACATCATGGGAAGAAGGGAGGGAAGTAGTAGCCACTAAGTCCGGACGTCAACCCTACTGTTTTCTCCAGTAGTGGCTACTACTTTCCTCCCTTCTTCTAATAATGTCAACCCTATATGTGCACGTACTTGCATGACATTTTTCTTTATATTATCATCCTGATGAAGTCTTATAAATAAAGACGAATCGTTGATGTACACATAAAAACATCCCTTTTTATTTTTCCGTTTTCATTTTCCCATATATATATATATATATATATATATATATATATATATATATATATATATATATATATATATATATATATATATATATACAACTTAAAGTATACTTTTAGAGGATAGAACTTATAGTGAAATAGTTTAAGGTCAATATACGAGATAGAGCAATTATGAAAATAAATGGAAGAATGACAAATCTATTTCAACTTCGATTGTTCAATGCAAGGTGTACTCGATAAAAACATGTTTATTTTTCTTTCCTTAAGCCTCGGCTTTTCAAAGATTAAAATCTTATCATCAGAGGAATTACATAGATAGATAAGTTGGCAGTGGAAAAGCAAAAATTCAAAATTTGGCTTAAGGCAATAAAAATAAACATGTTTTTACCGAGTACACCTTGCATTGGACAATCGAAGTTGAAATAGATTTGTCATTCGTATATATTTATCTCTCTTCTTTTATTTTATCCTTATATATATATATATATATATATATATATATATATATATATATATGTATATATATATATATTTAAAACTAGTAGATGGTAATTAAAAAGTCGGCAAAGCTCTAGCCCCTGTCGCATCACCGCAGTGTTGTATCTCACTTCTTGTTTCACGGGTACTTCTATGAAATGTGCTCCGATGAACTTACTAACACCCGTACACACCTAAGCGGAAATAAACCCGACTAGTAGCAAAATCCCATCCCTTCACCGTAGATGTCCCTACACGCTGGAAAATCTTCTATGATAGCTTCTTTCTTAGGATCCCTTGCCTTTGGAATTCCCTTCCTGCTCTCTGTTTCCATGACCCTGCCAACATGCAAAAAGTTAAATGCAATATGAACGAATATATCGCTGCTCATGACCACATTCATAACTCAGACGATCATCACAGTTTTATTAAGTGGAAATATTTTTTGTTTGGTACGACAAAAAGTAATATGTAAAAAACAAACAAACTTGAAACGTAGAAGTTAGACATATAAAATACCGATGACATTGTTGTCAAACATCATCACCATCAAAGGAACGTATGTGCAATTGTCGTAGTGCACTTTTCTGTTTAACTCGTTAAAACCTAATTAGCTGTCAATTCATCAACGCAGGAGTTTTAGTTTTATTTTCCGTTCAAGTTCGATCAACTTATCAAGAAGGCAGCACCGCGTGACACGAGCGGAATTGACAAGAATACACGCATTGCATGCAGAAACATAGAAACATTTAGCCGAAGTTTGAAGCCGCGAATCATTTATGACTTCGTATGAAAATATAATAATGAGACACAGATAATGACACGCATAGATAATAAGTACTGTTACGTCCATTGTTGGAGATTATCTCCCCTGAATAAGAACGTATCAGCGTATATATGACTACTGTATAAAAACATATATGTGTGCGACGTGCAGCAGCATAGAAAGAACACGTAGGATCTAGAGGAGTCTAACTGCGATAAAAATGTCTCTATTGTTTACGGGTAGTGTAGTTCGTGCGGGGATCATCAACTAACGGATGATTCGGCAGAGAAGAAGGTGACTGCATCAGAGAAGGCGCATTGTACTAATCAGTTGATCTATAGTAGTTGCCCATATATGTCATTAATGGAAAAGTTAAAACAAGATTTCTTGAAGTGTGTAGTATTTTCGAGAGGTATTTCCTTGGCATCCTCGGCTTGTCTCTATGCACTGTCATCATGTAATGTGTCGCAATTGACGTTTGAGTCTGTAGTTAGATTTTCTTTAATGAATGGACGTCACGAGACAACACTGTTAATGTGCGTGGGCATAGTCAGAATACGACGGATCTAGAGGAGTCTAACCTCGATAAATAAAATCTATACTTTGTAACTAGTTGTGGTTCCTGTGTCGATCATCCACAAACGGATGCTTCAGCAGAACGAACATGGCATAATCAGGGGAAGAAAATCCTGCATTGCCCTAGTAGAAGACCGTAATGCATCTAGAGTAGTTGTACATATAGATGTAATATTCCACCAAAAGATTCAAATAACAGCGCCTAACAATATTATGAACGGGACGAGTTATGAGAATCCGAGAATTCTCGAACTGATATATATATATATATATATATATATATATATATATATATATATATATATATATATATATATATATATATATATATATATATAGTAAGCAATGAAAATTTATATGGCAATCAAGCTACACAGAGGCTCCCGTGTTTCATCCCCGGGGGGAATCGTAAGGCTAAATGTTATCGATCGTCATTTAGCCTGACGATTCCCCCCGGGGATGAAACACGGGAACCTCTGTGTAGCTTGATTGCCATATATATTTTCATTGCTTACTACCTAGCTCTACTTACGTATCGAGCAATGTTGAAGTAAATACTGAAAACTGACACATAAAAAACTATATCTCCTTATAATATTTTATGTGGATACATGAAGTACTAATATATATATATATATATATATATATATATATATATATATATATATATATATATATATATATATATATATATATATATATATATATATATATATATATATAATGATGATAATAATCCAGGTGAAACATCCACAGGGTAGTAATCCAAAGAATTTCAACCGGGTTTATCAAAAGTGCTCAATATCAAATAGAGCTTTATATATATGATTATTTTTATTTACACAGACATGTACAAAATCTGCGACACTGGCATGTAGATGTTATCGATCAACAGTTATTATAAACTGAGATCTCATCAGGCAGAGTTAGAATCCGATCTTAACCTCAGATTATATTTGGAGAGAAAGTGTGTTAGGTTGTATATGAAAAGAAATCAAATAAAGTGCTCGATCATATAAGAAAGCTAATATAATTTATTTAAATACTGTATGTTACATATTTCAGCAATGTACCGCGGTTTCATCCAAAAGGTTAGATTTAGACATCTTTAGTGAATCACGGCCCGATGGGGAATACCAATCATGCCGTGACTACAATCGTTTCAGCATGCTGACGATTTCACTGAGCACAGGGATATATATATATATATATATATATATATATATATATATATATATATATATATATATATATATATACTAGCGTATGAATGGAAAACTAATTTAGTATTAATTATTTAAAATTAATATTGTTATAATCTCCTTTAATAAAATTAAAGTTGAGCCCTGTCCGGAGAAGTTAAAATAGACTGACACGTAGCTATAAGGCATATTCCGACAACGTTCGTAGAATCTCTAGTCAGTCTTTCTTGCCGCCCTTCGCATAAATAGAACTTAAATTCCTTTCTTGAATGTGGTAATGCTCCATGGTCTAATGGTTATTGCGCTTGCTTACGGAGTGTAAGTTGATTCTGTGGCTGGGGTTCGAACCATGCGACCGTTCGAGATTATGTAGGTAAAATATTATTTATTTAAAATTGATATATATATATATATATATATATATATATATATATATATATATATATATATATATATATGAGACTATTGTTCGCTGAATAAAGCTTCATGGGGCAAATCGTTGTTTTTTTGTAATTTTAAGCTACTTATAATATAAGGAGAACATTCTCTGTCAGGATTTCTGTCTGTCCGTACGTTGGTAGGAAACGTTGTTTCATGATTTTACTCCATATATATAGATAGTCGGAAGATTAAGACAATTAATTGATTGATTGATTGATGTCTAAATTCACGGCAAGAAAACACAATAAGGTCGTATAGATTGTTTTAATCATAAAAGAATGCTTGAGCGCTCACAATACACTTCATGAACGAAGCTTAATCTTCTAATTTTTGTGTAGCAAAAATAATGTAAAGCGCGACTTATTCCAAATACTGCGTGACTCTCATGACTCACTAGTTAAGCCTGAACAATCATCCGTAATAACGGATCGAAAATGGAAGGCAAAAAAGCAGTATATATATATAATTATTAATGACAATATATGTATCTATGTACTATCAGACCCTTTTACTTTGCAGTCTCCTTAAAAGATTCAGCTCGATGATTACAATCAGTGATAACAGAGCAAATATAAGTCAGTTAATATTATATTCCAATAACCATGGTTTTATTTTATTATTTTTATTTTTTCACATTTCAAAAAGACATAATATTTCTGTAAGATATATTTTTACGGTCCGTTTCATTTGTCTTGTGCCAAACAACATTTTTATGTTAATATCATCTCTGCAACACTACAAAATCATCAGAAAAATTCACAAAGAGTAAAACGTTCTTGGATTAAAGTGTCTTGAAAAAATCTACACTATACAGATGTTAATTTTTGGGTGAAAACAAACAAAAACAAAGAAAAGAGCAAACTCACACGTGAGGGAACCCACTAATACGCCATTTTGAATTTTTGGTTCAAAGCTAATACATCATAAAAGTTGTGCGGACATTTATAAATTTTAATTCGGTAATATTTCTTAAAACAGTTAATAAGTTCTATAATTTATTTATAAAAATTCTAATTCACTTAAGGGTAATTTTTTTTACTTTCTAAAAATTACATCAATTGGCCTTCAGATGTCTATTTATGTCATTTGGATACGAAACTCTTTTAAGTTCAACAGTTTAGAGCCAGTTTCATAGACTCAGCCATCCATTCAAGCAACTATTAAGATTGTTAGACTGAGTCTATGAAAATGTTGTTCGGCACAAGACAAATAAAACGGATCGTAAAATATATCTCACAGAAATGTTATGTTTTTTGGAAATGTGAATAAATAAAAATAATAAAATAAAACCATGGTTATTGGAATGTAATATATATATATATATATATATATATATATATATATATATATATATATATATATATATATATATATATATATATTCCATGATAAATGCCAGTATACTGAAATAATGTGCCCTTAATAGGGTTAAGATGAAAATTCATATACACTAAATGTACAAAAGCAAGGAAATTCCTAAATTTATTGTCATTAAGGGTATGCGAGCACAACAGGGCTATGTATTTTACTGGTATGAATTTTTCTTCAGCGCACCTCACACACTTCATCCACTCATGCATAGAGATTTATACTGAAGTGATGTGATAATGTAATGGTTTGGTTGATATGTAGTCATACCCTTAATGACAATAAAAGTGTAAAAATTTGGGAATTTCCTTGCCTTTGTACATTTAGTGTATATGAATTTTCATCTTAACCCTATTAAAGGCACATTATTTCAGTATACTGGCATTTATCATGAAATGTCACTACTTTTGTAAAGGCTATGCCTCAAGACAATGGTATTTTTAAAGTTTTTTTTGAATTTTCTGGAAAACTAAGCTATATGGTAAACTGAAATTAAAATGCCATCAACTAGACCCTAGAACTTCTATCTCTGCCAAAAATGAGCTGAATCCATAAAATAGTTGATTAGAAAGAGGGTGGCACACACGTACGTACGTACACACGGATAACACAAAATCACTCCTGACCTTTCTGGATCTCTGGGTTGCCTTGACTAATGATGCTGAAATTCTACACACTTATAGAACCTATCAAATGAAAATTTTGTGCAAAGTTTTAAATAATTTGGTTTATGAGTTATGACTGATCAAAGAAATAGGATTTCTAGCATAGGCCGTTTTTAAAGTCTATTAAGGGGTAGAGCGCTATCGCACCTCCCTTGATATATATATATATATATATATATATATATATATATATATATATATATATATATATATATATATGAAAATGACTTCGTGACTTGCCAATTGTTCGACCTTCATACCGTCTTGGACTCCTTTTTAGTGACTTTTTTTCACACTGGAACAACCCCACTTGAATGTTAACATTTTTTTAGAACTTTATAGACTTTGTAAATTAAAAAAAAACTTTTTTCTAAACTTTTTGAAAATTTAAAAATTAACTATCCTTATATGTCAACTTATCAATCAAAAACTTTCCACTGATGATAAGAATTTTAATTTCTTTGAAAAGCCGGCTTAAGGAACGAAGGAGAGGAATAGTGAATTATTATTATTCATTATTTGCCCTTGCTTTGAACTACGAATGATTTTGATTTGCATCTATCTGCGAATCTAATTATTTTTAATCGACTTATCTTATATATATGTATATATATATATATATATATATATATAATAAAAATGATTCCAACAACTATATATATATATATATATATATATATATATATATATATATATATATATTGACTTTCACTCTTTCTCAATCTCTCTTTTTCTGTCTGCCTATCCATTTCTCTCTCTCTCTCTCTCTCTCTCTCTCTCTCTCTCTCTCTCTCTCTCTATATATATATATATATATATATATATATATATATATATATATATATATATTTAAATAGACGTTGTAACTTGGGTTTTAAACATGACTCGTGTTCCAGGATTCGAGTTCGAGGACTGGTATGAATAATTCTTCTCTACACTGACGATTCCCGTAAGGATGAAACGTATACGTATGTAGATAAAGAAAAAACTAATATTGATAATTACTAGCAAATATATCTGGTCGCATACTTTTGCTAGTTGTATTAAGTTACATATTACATACATTAAATTTTAGACTAAGAAAACGGAAACGGCATGGAAAGTGTTTAGAAAACAAATTCTCTAAATTCTCTTCGATAAATAGAAGAAAGTTGTTAGTGAACACGATTCTAAAATCAGTTATTTAATTGCTCAGTAAAATATGTCTGTTTCACACCATCTTTTATTTTAATTGATAAAATACGAAATAATTAAAAACACAGTTTTTACATAATTTTTAAATCCATTATTTTTTAAAACTAAACAATTTTCAATGACTACGACTACGAACACAACTGTTCGTACTAATACTGTAACATTTACACCAACTATCAACAATATAACTATTCATACTATTATTACTACATCAACAACAACAACTACTACCACGATAATCGACTATTCGTACTGCTATAATAACATCAACAACAACTATTACCCGCAACGTGTGGAATATTCGTACTGATACTACTACTACTACTACAACTACTACTACTTGATTCAATAAATTTGAGCTTTAAAACATAATTTCTAATAGATTAAAAACGTTTTAATAAATAAAATCAAAGTAAATATATCATTTTAAGCGACTCGTACCATAAATCGCAGAGAATATGTTGTTTGCATAACCTAACCCATAACCCATAACCCATGACCTCGCAGGTTATATACATATATATATATATATATATATATATATATATATATATATATATATAGTAAGCAATGAAAATATTTGATGGTGATTAAGCTACACAGAGGCCCCCGCGTTTCATCCCCGGGGTTTTTTTATATACACGGCTAGCTAGTTAACCAATCAGATTCTTTGTTGTTCTCTCAGCCAATTGTTGGGCTTCCCACGAACAAAGGTCTATTTAGTGTTACTTCCTATATCCTGTTCTATTGTTCTGTTTTCTCTAGATTGGTCTATATTCTATTTCTTTTGTTGTGTCAATATAATGGGTGAATTTATTTTAACACGTGGTTTCTTGTATTTCTATTCTAGGTTTTAATTTTTAAATTGTTAAGTTTTTGTTTAGTTTAGTTTTTTTCACTTATTTGTTTATTTATTTATGTATCATTAGCCTAAGGTAAATTTATTTCTGTGTAGGCAGCTGTTTGCTATCTCTCTGCTACAGTTTAATAGATTTTCATTCAGGCATAATCTACACGGGTCGTCTAAATTTCTACATGTACTGGCCTGTCGTATTATTTTCCATTCAATTATTGGTGAGCGTTCTTTTTCTTTGGGCTCCCAATAGTAGTTTGCTAGTACTGTTTTAATTCGACGTTCTCTGTTTTCAAATGTGCTTTTGTCGTCATAATATCTGGTTTTAAAATCTAGGGAGGTCCTACCCACGTAGTACTTCTTGTTATTCGGTCTTTCCTTTGCAAATATTGTGGCTTGGTATACAATACTTTGGCTTGGTAAACAATATATATATATAATTTTCTCTTAAATATTTCATCAGATGAACTCGAAAATATATTCCATTTTTACCATTTTTTCTTTGAGATTTTCTACGCTTTTTTGTTATCTTGATGATGTAATTTGTTCCCGAAATATACCAGTCTATGTCTTCAGAAATATCATTATTTGATTTCTCAGCGAAAATCAGTTTGAATTGTTCTTTGCCTAGGACGCCAATGAATATTTTAAAGCGGCGTCCGTCTACATAGAATCTAAATACAATTGTGGTGGAAATTACTTTGGGAAATTCCAGCCGCTGACATTACTAGAACAGAAGCAACAATGGCGAAGCTTATTTTGTGTGGGTCACGTGACGCTATCATTTGCTTCGGATCAGCTGCGTCTCGAGTTTAAAAGTTAATTGAACAGACAATATAAGGGGGGGAGTGCTTTTGCCATACCTTACTTTGACAGAGAATAACATCGACTCCGCAATCTAGTGGGGATAATTTCCTCTCTTCCCGAAAGCCTCTTTACTTACAGATAAGACTTGCTAGTCTTTCTCTACTCTATTGTGATTTCTATGAAAGGTTCTCGACCGAGCTCCAATCTCTAGTCCATCCTTGTAAGATATTCACAGAGATAACGCGTCTCCCTACCACAACTGAAAAGAACTTTCCTTACTTTCTTCGCGTGCCTCGTGTCAGGCGAAATTCTTACATAAACATATTTTCTTTCCTTTAACTTTCAATCTATAGGACACAATATCATAAGACTGCTTCTCTATCGACTACAACATGATCGTTTTCAAATCCCATATCAACAAATACGTCATTAAGCGTCTTTATATAGGTTCAAATTTTGTCAGTTCTATTCATCATTTTCAATCCTATCATAATATTCTTCATCATTCATCTTATTAACTCTGGTCCTCGAGTGGCTTTTGGACTTGATAAGTAGTGGCTCATTAGTAGCCGAAGTATCCGTCTACGCAAGCTAAAAAAGTTATAAATACATTAAATAATTCTAAAACATTAATTGATTCTTTACAAGGTGCAAACATGTAGCATTTTAGTTTGGGAGGGTTATTATTTATTTTTTATCACAGTTCACCCCAGACAAGGCAGGCCGCCACTGAAACCCCTATTTAATCTATGGGGGTAGATTGTTCTTATTCCGTCTACCATGTCCGGATTTAAGTGTTACTTTCATATTATCCTTTGTTAGCCTGTAGTAAAGATTTAACCTTTAACCCTCATTTAGGACTTATAGTTAACTAACGTTCTTACCTGTTATGCTATTGATCGACACGGACAGTTCTCATAAAATTGTCTTGGTGTGTAGTGTTACTACTTATTATATATATATATATATATATATATATATATATATATATATATTACTGATATTCTAGTTTGCTATTAATAATTATTGGTTTCTATATTGTATTTAATTGTATACTAGATTTACTTAAGAGGCAATTGTCGCTCAACATATTCTCTGATTCTTTGAGATTTCTTACTATCCACTGTTCTGTTCTTGTCTATAACTGTCACTTGTTTTCTGTTTCCTTTTATATGCAGTCAGGGTTAGGGTTAGGGTTAGGGTTAAGGTTAGGGTTAGGGTTAGGGTTAGGGGAATAGGGTTAGGGTTAGGGTTAGGGGAATAGGGTTAGGGTTAGGGTTAGGGTTAGGGTTTTGGGCTAGGGTTTAGTGTTAGGGTTTAGGGTTTAGGGTTAGGGTTATGTTTAGGGTTAGGGTTTAGGGTTAGAGTTAGGGGTTAGGGTTAGGGTTTAGAGTTAGGGTTAGGGTTATAGTTAGGGTTTAGTGTTAGGGTGAGGGTTAGGGTTAGAGGCATATGGTTAGGGTAAGGTTCCTTCCTATGTAGTCAGTCAAACCCTATACTATACTTCGTCTTTCCGATGCTCGTCTAGCCTTACTTTTAAAATTCAGTAGGCAAGTTCTGAATTTAAATAACAAATACAAAAGGAATAACTTGTTTATTGATGATATGTGACTGTGTTGGCTCAGAATGATTAGATCTGATTTCTTTTGAAGAATATGCAAGTTATCTCCCCTGAATTATACTGAGAAACGAGAGATGTAACTGTTGTCTTTTCAGAAATAAAAGAAATATATTATTTCCACCCACGTGGGGAATATAGAAACTGTATTCAATCTCTTTCTGGCTCGGACGTAGTAGCAATCAGTTGTACAAGCGGCTGATAGCTTCGCATGCCTACTACAAACTAACCCTAACCCTAACCCTAACCCTAACCGGCTGATAGCTTGGCATGCCTACTACAAACTAACTCTAACCCTAACCCAATCTCTAGTTGCAGTCGTCTTCAGATTTCCTATTCTGTGTACCAGTCGTAGACTCCTAAAAATCATTAAAAGAATAAAAAAAAATAAGCGTTTTCAAATTTAATATGTCGTTACTTATATCGATCTAAGACCTTGCTTATGTTGTCATGTTACTTGTTAGGTACATGCACAAATGGCCGTCGCTTGTACTGACTGATTTTGTGTTTATTTTCAAGATTATAAAAAATTTCTTAAGCTGATGATGACACGTTCATGTGCGAAAGGAGAAATATAATTATATAGCATTTAGAATTTTCCCAGAAATTCTAATCATAAAAACCACATATAATATTTTTTGCAATTATATTATTTTTTTTTGTGAAAATATTGATTAAACAATGCTTTATTTAATGATAACATCGTTAATTACAAAAAATAATTTTTCTTCGAGTTATAGTGATTTTATTAACGGTGAATTTAGGGTCCTTTTTCGTAATAGATATGAGATTTTTATATGAAAATGTTTAATGGTTAATATCTACAGTGCTTTATTTTCATTATAAAATAAATAAAAAATGAGCATTATTTTTAATAATACTAAAAAATATAACTTTAGTAAAGGTGTATTTTGTTTTAAAGAAATAATACATTTTCATTAGTATTTACAATAAAAAATGGTTTCATTATATTCCGTGATCGTATGTTAATAAATATTGAAAATTTCATTAAAGTTGATTGATTTCCTGAATTTTGGTTAATTTTTAAGGCTTTAAAATGTTTTTACGGGCATTACTTTTACACATGAATATTACTTGTTTATCTGCATGTGCACTTTTCATCAGTACATGCATGTTTTATGAATGATAAGTGCTGGGAAGAATAAGATAATTTAAACAATAAAGAGAGATAGACACAGAGATTAAAGGACGGGGAGAGGAGAAAAGAGAGAGAAGGGAAAAGAGAGAGAAGGGGGAAAAGAGAGAATGGAATAATGAGAGGACATAAGAGAAACAAAGGACATATTATTACATAACAAGTAAGTTTATAAAATTTAGACATTCAGAAAGGGTTTTATAAATATTTGGGATTTTCAAATAGTGAACAAAGAGCTGGGAATATATATATATATATATATATATATATATATATATATATATATATATATATATAAAGACTCCATTTTTTTACACGCATACTCTTACTCTCAATTACTTTATATTTTTTACAATTTTGAATGTTGGCTTTTCCACTGCCAACTTATCTATCTATGTAATTCCTCTGATGATAAGATTTTAATCTTTGAAAAGCCTTGGCGTAGGGAACGAAAAATAAACATGTTTTTTATCGAGTACACTTTGCATTGAACAATCGAAGTTGAAATAGATTTGTCATTCGTACATCTTTATCTCTCTTTTTCATTTATCTTTGTAATTGCTCTATCTCGTATATTGGGCTAAAACCATTTCACTATAGGTTCAAAACTTTAAAGTATACTTTTAGTTGCATATTTATATTTATATATATATATATATATATATATATATATATACATATATAAATATATAACTATATATATACATATATATATATATAAATATATATATATATATATATATATATATATATATATATATATATATATATATATATATATATATATATATATATATATATATATATAAGGTTAATACAACAAAATATAGAAGAGGCAACTAATATCTTTAATTAGTGAACATCCGGATAAAAATAAAGCTCAATATACTGGATAGAGCATTACTAGCAATAGATAAAGTGAAAGAAAATAATTAGTTGCGAATCAAATTTTATTACAGTTCAATGTTCACAGTTCTTTAAAGTCCTTAACTCATGAGTTTTCAAAGAAAATCTTCTCCTCAGAGGACCATTACCGCAATGACATTACAGCAGGTAATAACATTAAACTTTTAAAATATATAAAAAATATATACATATATATATATTTTTTTATATATTTTAAAATAATTTGCTATGTATATATATATATATATATATATATATATATATATATATATATATATATATGTATTGAGTGATTTAATGCTGAATCCGGTCATTTTGGTAAAGGTTTTTATGCTTCAAATTATTTATATTAATATAATTAATTATTTATTTATTCATGGTGTTTCGTTTCGGTTGTTTTGTTTTATGGCATATCAACCCTTTTTAGGTATTTACAAAATTAAAAATCTGGTCGGGGTCCTACTGATTCTGATGATGTACATTTTGCAATTATATCTTGTGTAGTTTTTGACTTCTAGCCGAACACACACACGGACAAAATTACGACTTTCTCCTATATTATAGATATACATACTTCGTTTATTCTTCACTCGTACCACTTATCTGACCATTCGACCTTGTTTTCATCGGTTACCTAATGTCTAATAATAATCGAATGTAAATACACATATACACATATCTTTTCATTAGCGGTTATTGATGTCAAATTAGGCGTTGTTAGTTCGATTTGTAGGAATCTAACGTAAAAACCAAGAAATACTATTGCTAACAACAGCTTCACTAAAAATGATGTAACAATGTGCTCTTTACTTCCGCAAAAATTACTAATGTCTTTAGAGGTGTTGTCGTAAAGAAATAAATAATTGTTTGTAATAAGTACACGCGTTAATTACTTTCTGCAGAATGAGAGTTACTATTTGGCTATCAAATCAACAAATGTCAGGAGTTTCAGGAGGTTAGGGTTAGGGTTTGGGTTAGGGTTAGGGTTAGGGTTAGGGTTTGGGTTAGGCGTTGGTTCAGGATCGGAAGCACTAAATCTGGCATGTGATGTCGCCGAATGAGTCTTGACAGTTCAGTCCATTAGAGGCAGACACCATTATCCCTAACACAGGAAAAAGAAATGTCAGGAATATATATATATATATATATATATATATATATATATATATATATATATATATATATATATATATATATATATATATATACATATATATATATATACATATATATATATATATATATATTTTTATATATATATATATATATATTTATATTTATATATATATATATATATATATATATATATATATATATATATATATACAGGGTGATTCATAAGTCACTTAGCTATTTATTTTTGAAATTCTAAAGTTAAAAAATACGATAATACAAAACAGAAAGTTTATTCAACAAATTCATTTATGGGAGTTTAAAATTACAGCAGATTTTCAAAATTTCCCCCTTCGTTCTGCATTCATAGCTCCATTCTTTTTTGCAAGGAATTTACGACTCTTTGTAGCACATTTGATTTATTATGAAATAAATATATATAGAAACAAATATATAAACGAACACATTTAAAATAACAAATAGCAGTAATTAGAGAGTAAGATAACAATCATCAAAAGTTCATAGTATGTTTGTGCTTCATATGGTAATCATTTTAAATAGCTAAGTGAAGTGACTTATCAATCACCCTGTATATATTTGGATTTTTTTCACTTAGAAAATAGATTATTCAGTGAAGACCGGATAAGGCCAATAAAAACAAGCTCGATGATACTCGATTACAGGGTACAGAGCATTTATATGTGAATTGGTAAGCCTTCAAAAAATCTCTCCCACACACTCGACGCAGCGAGCAAGTTTTCGGTTCTCAGGTGTTAATTGGTATAGTGTGGCACCGAGCGTTGTGTCATGGGTCATCCCTCGAGCGCTTTCGATCTGCCGATCGTCATCACGGTGTTGTGTCTTATCTTTAATATCAGTCTTTTATAGTTTTTATTAATTCTCTCATATACTTATTCATTTACTTATATATATATATATATATATATATATATATATATATATATATATATATATATATATATATAGATTTAGATTTTTCACTTATAAAATAGATCATTCAGTGAAGACCGGGGTTGTTCCAATAAAAAACAAGCTCGATGATACTCGATTACAGAGTACAGAGCATTTATATGTGATTTTATGAAGGCTTACCAAAGCATTCCTTTCAAGACACCAATGATCACCATTAAAGATATTTTTTCTTACAAGAAATAATGCACAAGCTACTTTTCTAAGACTTTTCTAGGACTTTCTTTTCTTATCGTTGTTCTTCCTTGCTTTTTAAGTTTGACTTTTATTTTTATTTTTTTCCTCTTCTTTTCTTAAGTGACCTCAACTATTACAACGCCACATTGTGTTTTGTCGGCAGTTGAAACCAGTATTCCAGACATTTAATTTCCCTGATGATCTGCCAAGCAAGTAACTGCTTGGTAGTGAAACACGTGTAGGAAAAAACATTTAATTTGAATAAATAGTATTTGTAAGAAAAAATATCTTTAATGGTGATCATTGGTGTCTTGAAAGGAATGCTTTGGTAAGCCTTCATAAAATCACATATATATATATATATATATATATATATATATATATATATATATATATATATATATATGTTTAACCGCGGCACATACACTGATAGGGGTAAGAGATCCCGAGACGTCGTCGTCTGTAGGTGAAACGCACTTTATTATTTAATATATATATATATATATATATATATATATATATATATATATATATATATATATATATATATATATATATATATATATATATGTGCGTGTGTATCTTGGCAGCATCTTTTCTTTTATACAAGTTTCATTAAAAATAACGGACATCTTGTGTCTGGTTATTTTTTCTAAGATCCTTTCCGTTTGTCTGATTAGGTTCTTAGTTTCAGACGGAAACTGGCTGATAAAATTGCCATAGCTTCCCAAAGCGCTTTCGGACCCTTCCAGGTCTATCGTCAGTGGAGCAATGTTATCCAGGCATAGACCTAGGAGTAAATATATATTCTATTTAGGCGGGAAAATAAAGTACTGTGTTTTATGTAAATTTATATTTATAGGCATTTGAGTATATTAGTACTAATAGTGTAGTTAATCTTGTTACTAGCTGGTTTTTCTGTTTTAATGTATAGGGCTTCGAGTATGTGGAGTTTAAGTGTATTAGTATTTTGTGCGATAATTTTTGTGTTATCTACTAGAAGTTTACGGATATGCGAACGGGGGCAGGAATGCTTTTTATAGAGGTGCTGGGTTATGGCGGAGTCGTTAGATAAATGCATAGTTAATCTTCTGGATAGTGTCGTAACAGTCTACCCTATGTATACATTTTCATGATTGTCGGAGACACATTCTCCCAAAGGGTATTTAAATTTGTATACAAGGCCGGTCCTATCAAGAACTCTAATCCGGGGTGAAGAATTATTTTTAACAACCAGATTGGTAGTTTTAGTTTTATATAATAGATAATTAGTTTTACTTTTTTGTTTGGGTCGGTGGGGAGTACGTTTTTATCTATAATGTTTTTGAGAACCTGTTCGTCTATTTTATAGTTGTGATGAAATTGGTTGCAGTAAAATAGTTTTATAATGTTTTTAAGTAGAGAATTGGGTTCATTGTTTTTTTTTGTTATTATCATTATTGTTATTATTACTAGTATTGTTTTTGAATTGTTTAATTTGTTGGTCAATAATTTAATTGGGGAAACCATTATTGACTAAAGTTTGCTTTATATTTTTGAGTTCATTTTGAAAGAGAGTTGGGGAGGAGGAGATTAATTTTGCCCGCGTTATTAAGTTTTTAATGATGGCTGTTTTGTATTTAAAGGCGCATTCACTAACGAAATTAAGGTTCTCAAAAACATTAAGTAAGTAAGTAAGTAAGAACAAGCCGTTATTTATATCTTAATGCAATATTTTAGGCCCCGCCCATTGAGTTCTTTTGACGCCTTGCTCATATGGCTGCTGGATTTGCCATTTAGACGTTAATTCGCTCTCTCATTTCCAGACAATGCGTGGTGGGAACATCGGTTAGCGCTCCAAATACTAAGTCAAATATGACTTTCGTATTGAGGTTCGAACCGTGTAACCGGCAGAGATTTACTACTCCCATACTGATGAGTGCTGGTTTGGCATGAAACACATGTGTATATGAGTTATACATATGGGCTCGAACAAAGTATCACATAGAATCACAGGACGAATGCTCAGGACCACACGAGAAATCGACACAGACAGTAATTGAAATTAAGGTACACTTCCATGGAAGGCGGGGGAAGGGTCTTGTCGTTTACAGTTTTCATATATATATATATATATATATATATATATATATATATATATATATATATATATATATATAAAATAGTAACTGTGTGCGTGTGTGTCCGCCTGATCTTTGTGTTTTATGTTCACCCAAACCCCTGGACAAAATGGCTTGAAAACTGGCATGTGGACTACTGACTTCTAAGTGAAGGTCATAGACTATATAAGAAATATATCACTTAAACACTTGGGGTCACCCCCTCCACTGAAAACTGTTTTCGCTTTGATTCAAATGAAATTTAAACCATATGTATATGACCAAAAATGATGTCTATTCCACAAGATTCAGCAAGTTTTGATATTAAGATGGTCCCCGGGGGCAAAACCCTTCCACTGAAAACTGTTTTCCCTTTGATTAAAAAAAAAAAAAAATATGTATATTATGTTTATGTTTTTGTCTTTTAAGGGAAGTGGGGTCTGATCAACTCTGCTGGGAAGCAATGAAATTAAATACTGTCTTGTTTTAAAATTCCCGAAACAGTTTATCATGGTAAACAACTGATGATCCCTTAAATAATGTTAGAAGCAAACTAATATAATAAATGTAAAAGTTAAATTGACTTACATGAGTGATTTTCCACTGAACGACTTCGGACAAAAAGTTGTTGTTTTTTTATTGTTGTTTAAAATTTTTTTTTTATAGTTTTAATAGTTGAGAAACTTCCGAGACTATATATATATATATATATATATATATATATATATATATATATATATATATATATATATATATATATATATATATATATAATCAAGGAGAACACCCCTTTGTCTGTGCATAGACATACTAGGAAGTGTACTTTTAATATAATTGTATTCATATGCACAATTTGCATGTGAACATAATGAAAGTATTTTTGTGTCTCTGACTGCCCCTTAAAGAAGCTAATGACAATTTTCAAACAGGTTACACAAAGTAAATTTATCTTTTTATTAGCGTTAGTTTAAGAGTATTAACATATATCTGAATAGCTCGGTGAGTAAGATATCTAGCTAACAGCATCAAGGTTGCTGTTAAAGGAAATTCTCCCTACCATGATGTTGCATATGATGCTATCACACATTCAAACCTGAGTAACAGCGGGTAGCTCTGCTAGTATATATATATATATATATATATATATATATATATATATATATATATATATATATATATATGTACTAGTACAATACCTATCCTATCAATAAATATAGTATTAGTTAAAAATTTTAATGCTTTTTCATCACATGAATGTACGTTCATGTGTAAAGAATATGGCAGAGCAAATCATATTGAAAATACATTCAAATTAATACAATAAAAAAATGAACAGTAATTGTAGAATCGCAAAAATCCGCCCCAAAGAAAACGAAAAACGAAAAACGAAAAACGAAAAAAACTCAATTAGAATGAATAAAAAGGAGACCGGCAGATCGATCATTATAATTCGTCTATCGATAACTGTTCGATGTTCGACTTCATTCTATTAAAATGATGAGAGACAACAAGGTGAAAGAGAATGGAAGCGGATGTGACGATGAACAATGGTAATTTCCGCCGTTAATTTGGTCGGATTCCTTTGGAACTGACGGCGGTGGAATTAAAATGATGTCTTGAAAACAAATAATATCCGGTCGATGGAAATCATTTGTCGGTTTCGGAGTTGGTAGAGAGGAACGAGTAAAAGAACGACATCCGCTTGTTCGATGGGAATGGTAAATCGGAAAAAGAGTGTAGTGGCATCATTCGTCAAAGAGAGAGGAAGGGACGGGGTCACCTTGATGCAAAAATCGACAGGGGGTCAACCTTGTTACAAAATAACTCACTGCACTTCATGGTTCGCACACACACACGCACGACCCCCCCCCCCCCCCTCCCCCCCATACACCCCCCCACACACGCACACACAGACACACCATACCCCCCCTCCCCACACACACACCATACACACACATACCATACACACACACACCATACACGAACACACACACACACCATACACGCACACACACACACACACACCATACACGCACACACACACACACCATACACGCACACACACCATACACGTACACACACACACCATACACGCACACACACACCCCATACACACACACACCATACACGCACACACCCACACACAATACACACACACACACACACCATACACACACACCATACACGCACGAACACACACCATACACACACACCATACACGCACACACACACCATACACACACACCATACACCCCCCCCCCCCCTCCCCCCACACACACACGCACACACACACCATACACGCACACACACACACCACACACACACACACACGCACACACACACCATACACGCACACACACACACCACACACACCACACACACACACACGCACACACACCATACACACACACACACCATACAATACACGCATACTTACAATTACACAGAGAGACTTTTTCTTACGTTTATTTGTTTCTCTTTCTGCTTCAAACTTCATAATGGAAAATTACGGACCCAAACTGTTAAGGTGTCGAACATTTGGACACGTCCATTCTCAATAAATACTGGAAGTTGTAATCAACCCTCACCCAGTTCCGTCTTTCATTAACTTCGGTTGATTGAGATCGTCGGGATGGGCTGATACAAGTTGAGGATTCGTTCTCGACAATCAGTCCGGCAAGAACTGGACCATGTCGGTGGCCTTTTATCTGTCGGGCTAAGGTATTTTGTCCTCGATTTTCTTAGGAGGTGCACCTTCCCAGGTCTTGCCTCCCCTCTTTGGAGTGGAGTAAGTTTATTGCTTACTGACTGAGACGCCCTGACCTGGGAATGCCGACGGGGATACCCAGGCTATTGTTGCTAGTCCAGAGTGCTCCTCCTTTAGGGGCGCTGGCTTGATTCTTCCCCCACTTTCCGGACCTTGTGTCACATATTGCTGCGGTGAGAAGCAATTAAATACCGTTGAAGTGAACCCCAGTCAACACTGGCAGTCAGGACTGACACACCAGTTCGATTGTTTCTATGTTGTATATATTTTTCTCCAATATACTTGTTTCAACTAAACCCCGTTTCCGTGTTTTTTTTTCGGACCCTTAAACAAGCGCACAACCAAAACAGACTTTAAAAAGAGACAGAAGATGGATGTTAGAAAAGTAGATTAGCATTGTTACGAAAATAGCGGTATTTTTTCCATCATCATCATCATCATCATCATCATCATCATCATCATCATCATCATCATCATCATCATCATCATCATCATCATCATCATCATCATCATCATCATCATCATCATCATCATCATCATCATCATCATCATCATCATCATCATCATTACACCCCCCACCCCACCATCACCGCCATCACCACCACCACCATGATGATCATCATCATCGTCATCAGCACCACCACCACCACCACCATCATGATGATGATCATCATCGTCATCATCGTCGTCGTCATCGTCGTCATCATCATCATCATCATCATCATCATCATCATCATCATCATCATCATCATCATCATCATCATCATCATCATCATCATATTTACTATTGTATGCGTGACTTTACTGTGTTTTACCAACAATCTTTTGGCTTCTGTAATGCGGGCAAGTCACTTCCTTTGTATGCTTGATGTTAATAGCAAAGCGACCACAGTTCAACTCATTGGAGAAAATCTTTATCCACGGCACTTCCGGTCGACCTCTCTTCATATCAGTGACGATTAGAGCTTATTTTGGTGCAACTCGGGGCTATTTTCACTCAGTTTCATGACATTCCTCACGAAAAAATATTTCTTATTAATAAATAGACATTACCATTTTGATAATTTGGATACAAATTTATTTATCTTTTGAATGTGACTGTAAAGAAAGGAATAGAAAGAATCAATTTGTCTTTTCATTTGCAAATAGAAAAAAGATTAAAACTTGTGGGAAGTCAGGTCGGTACCTCTCAAGAACATTTGAACACAAATTCTAAATATTTGTCCAGAAAATAAACCAATATTGCGAAACGGAAGAATTTGGTATATTACAATAAAAACAATCATTTAATTAAAATAAACAATAGCTTATAATAGTTAATTAATAAAATGACCTTTTTCAAAAGAAATATGCAAATTAGTTAACCTAGTGACTGACATCGAATATACATAAGCAGTATATAAAAATATGGTGGTGCGTCTATTTTGAAAAGTTGAATAAACTTGAAATAAAGCACTTTTGCTTTACGGTTAGTGCGAGAAATGGACTCAATGTTCGCATTTATTCATTTAGATATTTGAATAATCGTGATGTTCTTTTTAATAAACTCATTTTTTTTCTATTTTCTATAATTTGAATTATTACTGTTCTCATCTTGAGTGTTATTCTCACAACGTTTCGGCCGATGTAAGCTCCGACCTTCTTCAGGTGTATTTTGTCGAACTCGGGAATATTTCTGTCGAATATGCAGAGAATATCGAACGGAACCTTTTATTTTATTTAATCCACAGTGGGTGGCATGCTTTCGTTCTGCCGGTAATTCGCAATCCCCGAAAATTCCAAATTATCAATCCCCATCTAAAAATTCAATAATATCTTTATTTCTATATATTGATATTTTAATGTTAATATTCAACAAATCCAAAACGTTTTTTTTTGTGTGTTTGTGTGTGGTGACATTAGAAGAGGCAACGGTATATGACTTTTGGGGAAATGTTAACTAAATTTAAAGGTTTTAACTTCGGTGCATGGAATATTCAAGGACGTCGATATGAAACCATGCGAAAGTGCATATCAAAGATGCACTGAATTCTTGATTTCACCGAAACATATATCATCTATGAAAGAAGTACATCAGTAACCATTATACTAGGCACCAAAGTAAAAATATGTCAGGTATTCAACAGCGATATTCTATGTTCAAATCATGGCCATCCGTATAATAAACCAGGCGATCGTGCAACTGGGGCATTTTAGTGGAAGTGATGAGTGTTTTAAGCTAATTGATGTAGCAGTTTTAAACAAGGAAAATTCACTTGCAATGTTAATGTTTGTATACCACCTAGTAAGAACCACAGTTTTGCAAATTGATAATTTGACAATTATTTATAAATTCCTATGAAAAAGAAGACAGGTGACATTGTGAATAAACAAAGTCAAATGCATATTTCAATAAATGATTTTTATTTCAATGTGGGATATTTTTACAGGAATTTGTACTCAATGATGGCTATTGTTAGAATACTTTCAAGGGCAGTGAAGTATTATCAGCTAAAAGATACCTGTTCACTACTTATAAAACTTGCCTCCAGTCAGAGACTTAAAATGCTAGATCTCTTGGCCTGTTATAGGGATGCCCATGTTTGAAACTCATTCTTGAGAACGGGAATTGCAATATTGTGTACTACGATGTCCAAAAAAGTGTTTTAAAATGGTTGTGTACGCAGCTGGATCCACGCAGAATTTCCTGTAAAATGAAATAATACAATAAAGATTATTTCAACTCAACCAGAAGACGCCTCGCTTAAATAGAAAGGTGCATGGCTATAAAAAGTAAAAAAATCCCAAAATGAATCCAGTATAATTGTCGAAGTTATATATAATCACGCATTCACGACGCCAAACTTCAAAGATCCCACTCGATGCGACCACCTACTTTTATATCCTTACCTCACCATCTCTTCAAGGAACACTTAGGTATCGTTTCTTTCGTCTTCCCTTTGAATCATAACTTGTTTAACTCTTCTCCCTCAACGCACAAATATACTAATATAGACAGACATCCATAGACCTACTATAGTCGGACACACTGACGTATTGTTATAGACAGCCGCACCCGCATAGCATATTCTACTGCACTCAAAATTTGAAAAAATCTTCATGATCGAAAAAGATTTCACCCTAGAGCATTTTCCTCCTTTTTTCATAATTATGTGTGAATTTTGTATATTTGAATATATATAGAACCTATGTATTGTTTATATCTGCGTTTCGTATTCGTATTCGTTGGTTAGTTGTATATTTAATAAACATTGAGGTCTTAATCATGGTGACCCACCGGTTTTCGTTAGATCACTGAAGTTAAACGACGTTGAGCCTGATCAGTAGCAGACTGGTGACCATTTGGGAATACCAGGCGATACATGTGGAAGAACAGCGATACCCCCCCCCCCAGCCCAAAAAACAAACTGCTAACATTAATGTCCTTAAAATCATCTCGTATGTGCAGGATACACATGCGACAGGAAATCGCTCGTGAATTTGTTATTCCCTAGCAATTTTCTTAATCGAAGGAATCCGGCTGAACAAATACAGTGTGCAGACCGCACCGAGACACGAGGACATTGAGAGTGAGATATCTCTACAAAACTATACACTCAAACGTCTATTCTCAATTGAATACGTCACCGTAACAAAGACTAAACTAAATCTAACATTAAAAATCGAATCGTTGACCAAACACAACAGTTTTCAATACAATTATTACCGATAAAGCGGAAAATAAAGACGTTAAACTAGCGAAGGGCAACCAACGAATTATCTAGACAGACTTTACCAATATGTACACACAAAAAAGCTTCTCCGTCTTAACGCTGCGAAGGTTGGGTGTGATACAAGGTCAGCTTAATTTGGGTGATATCTAGTCCGGCAACACGGATCGTTCTGAGTAGGACAAACAATTACAAAAATTGCCTCAGTCTTAAAAGATGTCTCACCCTCTGATTGAAAACAGAACAGATACTTTACGTTAATCGTGGCGATATTTACCCGTCTTCCCACGGAGAGTGGATGTGATGTGATGTCGGTTTCCCAAAATCGTGGCACTTTGGAGGTTGCTAAAAAAAAGTCGTGATTGAATGCGTCGGTATTCTCCGATGTGGGCACCGCAGGCGACCGGCATTAAGCCAATCCTTATTCTGAAGGTCCAAGTGTGGAAAAATTAACGCACGTTCCATAAAAAAATATTCGTATAAATTAAATTTAATAAATCTTTAAAAAAAAAAATTCAATTCACTTAATTTGGCAAAAAATAAAACAAACACGTTTCAGTTGCCATGTAGGTAAAAGGCTGGTAGAAATTTACACAGAAAAGGGTACCGTAGCCCAGCACCTGTCCAAATTGACCTTGAAGAGTTCACAGTCTGTATAACGATAGAGCTGGGCCCATAATATTTTGGTTGAAATGAACTCAGCATGTGTCAGCCTTCTGCTGATTGTGCGTGTATTTTTCTCCCACGAGTTGTTTTAAGCGGTGCTTATTTCACGCCGAAAGTGTTTATATGTGTTGTTCAAATTGTTAAACGGTGTCATACGTTACTGTGTTGGCAAGTATTTCAATACTCTACTTTCGAAAAGCCGCGCGACTTCCTTGTATATTGTGAGAATAGTCTCCCAGTAAATTGGCGTAAACTTGTTAAAGGATTATTTTACTTATGTTGGTAGAATTATTTGTAAATATATATATTATCTTCTATTTTATTTGATTTGAATTTTGAGCCGATTTTATACAAAATACGCAACTCTTTTTTGTGTTACATTATCAGTGTTCGAGCGGAGGTAATGCCTGGGGGATTACGTCCTGAAACTGAACAGAACCGTACTCCATGCTAATATAAACCCGATGCCAACGTTGTACCATAGCTTGTTTCAATGATAATGTTGGCATAACATTAACCAAGTTAAGGAATATGCAATGTTGATTATGAAGAATAGTCTTTATTTTTATGACGTCATATGACTAGGTGTTATATTTAGAAGCGAGCTCTTGGTGCATATTTTACGATGCCACCAATTTGAAATCATTTTTGAAACTAGATTCGAATCGATGGACATTTTCGTCTGAAAATACTTTAGTTTTTTGAATTTTGGTGGCGACTATTTTCAAAAACAAATTATGGCGTTAAAAGCGACGAAAATGACATTCACAAAACTTTTGAAGAATAGTCGAGAGAGAAAGAGAGAAAGAAAGAGAGAAAGAGAAAAAGAAAGAAAAGAGAGAGAAAGAAAAGAGAGAGAAAGAAAAAAATGAAAGAGGGAAATAAAGAAAGAGAGAGAATGAAAGAAAGAAAAAAAGAGAGAGAAAGAATGAGAAAGAGAAAGAAAGAGAGAAAGAAAGAGAAAGAAAGGAAGAGAGAAAAAAGAAAGAGAGAGAAAGAATGAGAGAGAAAGAGAGAAAAGAAAGAAAGAAAGGAAAAAGAAAGAAAGAAAGAGAAAGAATGAGAAAGAGAAAGAAATAAAAGAAAGAAAGAGAAAGAAAGAAAGAAAGAGAGAAATGAAAGAGAGAAAACAGAAAGAAAAAGAGAGAAAGAAAGAGAGAAAGAAAGAAAGAAAGGGAAAAGAAGGAAAGAGAGTAAGAAAAAAAGAAAGAAAGACATAGAAAGAAAGAAAGAAAGAAAGAAAGAAAAAAGAGAGAAAAACGAAAGAAAGGGAAAAGAAGGAAAGAGATAGAGAAAAAAGAAAGAAAGAAAGAAAGAGAGAGAAAGAAAAAAAGAAAGAAAGAAAGAGAGAAAGAAAGAAAGAAACTGTGCTTTGTTATTTGTAATAATTGTTTTTAAAACAAAAGTTACACGGAATTTTCTTCTCTGTTTTCTCAATGCATTTTTCGATTAATGTTGTTGTCGTCTCGAACATATCTTTCAACTATTATACCAAACAAACCATCCATCCCATTAAAATTATATATATTCTTTATTTTACTCTAAAAAAAGCAACAAACGTGTATTTCTAACTTCATAAGACATTTTAGATTCATGGTGTCACCAAGTACTTGAATATATTTCTAGGAAATAAGACACATAATTATGTAAGACTGTTAAAGGCGTGTAAAATAATATTAAAAACGGTATTTTTCACATTAGGTTAAATTAAGGGGTGGAAAATTCCATGAGATTATTTTTTCACTTTTTTTCACACTAGTATGGCATATTGTCACTGAAGATTAAGGGGCTATTATGATAGTCAAGTAAATTCGTATGAATCAACGCGGTACAACTTTGTGGACCGGTTTGATTATGTTGTCGGCATTCTTGCAGGAGGGATCACGTAATGATTGCCAACATCCCTAAGTGAAAGTGATTCTGTGGTACCGACTGGATTCGAACTTGGCACACCAACGTTGTCAGTCGGCGTCGTTATAAACGTAATCACCGTCACCTCCCTATTATAACCCTAACCAGATTTATAAGAGACAACTTGTGTGGGGAATTGGACAAAAAAGATATTTGTTCACATTACATTTAAATTACTACATGTTTGTACAGTCGGGGAAACATGGAGCAGGGTAGAACTTGACAGATATCGGGGAAACCAATACCAACACTAGACTCATCTGATTCGCACGAAATGAATGAATGAATGAAAGAATGAAGAAATAAAAGAATGAAGGAATGAAGGAATGAATGAATAAAAGAATGAAGGAATGAAGGAATGAATGAATAAAAGAATGAAGGAATGAAGGAATGAATGAATAAAAGAATGAAGGAATGAATGAGGGGATAAAAGAATGAAGGAATGAAGGAATGAAGGAATAAAAGAATGAAGGAATGAATGAAGGAATAAAAGAATGAAGAAATGAAGGAATAAAAGAATGAAGGAATGAAGGAATGAATGAATAAAAGAATGAAGGAATAAAATAATGAAGGAATGAATGAAGGAATAAAAGAATGAAGGAATGAAGGAATGAAGTAAAAGAATAAAGGAATTAATAAATGAATTGCCTTAGCGTATTATATAAATTAAAGAATGGCCCCCATCTATCTAATTCGAGACATTTTCTTGTTTCTACAGGCTTTAGCATATACAGGTAGATAGTTTCATGTGGCTTGGTTTCCGAATGTAAACTTAATTGCCCGGAAGTACTTTTTTTCGCTCCAGACAAGGCATGAATCCACTTAATGTAAAGAGCTAACAAGAACAAATATGATTATCGCAAATACAGGAGATGCTTATTGGCCTTAGTCTTGAAAGAAAAAACAAGGCTATAGGTAGGAGGAAAACAGTCAGCAGGAAGAGAGTTCCACGAGCGTTCAGTTCTTGAAAAGAAGCTACTGGAATAGGAAGCTGTATTACAATGAGTTATCAAAACAGCGAATTGGTGAAGACCACTAGACCAACGAGCTGGAACAAAAGAAGCGGTGAATAGGTCACATTATTCTGAGGAAAACTTATTGGTCCAGTTGACGGAATTTTTCCCAGTTACCCAGTTTAATTGTTGGAGGCTGCTTTTAACTATCGCCCACATAGATGCTGGGGTGTCATATAGTACGGCGCATCCGTAATTAGCGAGTGAATCGATGCGTGTTATGCACATCGCAGCATCTCGGAAGATGCAATTCTAGAAATGTAAACATCGGTATCTGGCTATGTACGTATATAGCGATGAAGAAGAAGTGACGCGTGAAGAGGAAACGATCGCACAAATGGAGGCATATACGTCTCAGCTCTACTTTGTTGTTAAAACCTAATCCAATAAACACACGGTCCTTTATCGCAGTTGAACCGAGGCAATGTACCACGTGGTGTTCGCTCAAGCCAAACAGCGTCTAATGAAGCCATAGATGTTCAACGAAACGTGATGGAAAAGTATCTACTTTTTTTTTTATTTCATCCTTTCGTTTAGTGGTCGTTCCGTATGATTGAATTAGGCTGTTTTTTTTTTTACATTACATTGATTTTGTATTTAAAAAATGGCGCCACTTTTCTTCTTCAAGATCGAACAGTCTTTTCTTGTTTCAAGTTGTCTCTTTTCAGATTTCTACAAGTTGTTAATATTATTTCGCCATTACGTCCAATCGCCTTTCAAGGATGTCTGGTCTTAAATTATTTTACAGGTTTGTTTGGGTCACATTCGGGCTTCATTAATAGTTTTTAGAACTTTTCTTTCCAACTGAGACTGGATGCTTTTTCTTTTTCTCCTTTATCTGGGTTTTATGTGCGTTGTTTTCTATTTAAAAAACAAACATATTTTACCCCAAACAAGGCAGGCCGCCACTGTAGACGTAAAGGGTTACTGAGAATTTGGGTGTGAGTTTTGGGTGTCACCCCAAGTTGGAAGTTGTGTAGCGAGATGTCTGTTTACATTAGTTTTAAACCTCTGCATGTCGGTACTGTCGGGGAAACAGGGAACCAGAGGCCTGCAGCACGAGGAAAGAAGCTATCGAAGTAGAATGCTCTCCGTCATCTGGGGACGTCCACAGTGAATGGATGGGATTTAGCTGATTGTCGAGTTGGTCTAGTGAACTTACGTCGAGGGAGCACCAAAGTAGCCAGTTCATCGGAGCACAATCCATTGAAGTATTTGTAAAACAAGCACAAGGATGTTACATTGCGGCGATGGGACAGGGGCCGGAGCTTGGTTGACAGTTATTTTTTTCAATTCTGTTTACCGTTTTCTCTTTAGACATATCGTATTTTTATTAGTTCTTTCTTTTGTTTTGAATAACACGAAAAACTATTCATGTCATAAAATGAATAAGTAACACTATATTCCCCATTTTTCTCGATTTCTGTATAAACAGACTGCATCGAGAATTGTATAGCTCTTACAGCGAAGAATAACGAAATATTTTTATTTTGTCAGTTTCTCCTTATAACGATATTTTTTTTCATGGAAATCGCTCCAGACAAGGCATGAAGCCACTTGATGTAAGGTGCTATTTCAACGTCAAAACCTAGCCAATAATAAGTGTTAAATAGATCAATACTGACCCAGAAAACAGCAATTCTTCCTTTATTTGTCAGAAACATCGCTCATGGAATGTGAGGACTAAAGGACAAAATAAGGGAAGCGAGAGTTATGAGGGTGCCGAAAGTAAACACAAGGCCAACTTCCTACTTACGTAGGTCCACTTTCTTCTCTCCTGAGGTGTGTAAAGATAAAGTTAAAAATGGAACATTCCACGCAAAAGTAGTTTAAGCAATAACATGAAAATTTCCATTAGAACTCTAGTTAGAGGTTAGGACTAAGTGTCAGGATATGACGCCACAGACATGAATGTATGAAATAAGACGTGGCAAAGACGAAGGAATAGTCTTTCTCTGTGTTCTGAAAGGGTTCGTTTGCCTTATTTGCAGTTCTGTCTACGGTACCCCCCTCCTTTAACGGATCTTTTTTTTTATTTTGTCAGTTTCTATTTGTAACGATATTTTTTTTTATTGGATTAGGCTGTTTTTTTAAAAAAAATACTACATACGTTCGCCGTACAGTTATGCAACTTGCATCCATAAATGTCGACCGAAAGATGCTACCACTCCAATTTATATTGAACCGGGGAATAATGGTACCTAAGCGGTGATTCAACACTGCCCAAATCACTAACATTTAAATCTTACAACTAGATGCAGTTTTTGTAATACCCAGGAAGGTTGGGCAGAGCTTTGATAGTTGAAATGGTTAGGAAAATTGTCTCGGATGTCTTGAAATTATCTATTTGCGCAGCTATCCGCCTCTGCCACGACGATGCCGGTTACCGGAATTAGACATAAAACCAGAAGAAAATCTGCATAATTTTTTGGTTATTCGAACTACATTTCTCATCTTAAATGCTATTATCACAACGTTTCGACCGCTGTAACCTCCGGCCTTCTTCAGGTGTATCTCTTCGAATTCGGGAATATTTCTGTCGAACTCGGGAATCTGGACGGAATTTCGAACTGAACTTTTTATTTAATCCACGGGGGTAGCATGCTCTTGTTCCGTCAGCCATGACTGGAAGAAGTCTTCAGTAAGTCGCAATTCTTCGTATCACCCGCACTGAGGATTGAACCTTCAACCTTCAGATAACTATCACTTGGAACTGGATTTAACTTAGTACTTGTAAATAGTATTAGGTAAATGTAGTCCGAATAACCAATAAATTATGCAAAATTATCAAACCTCATCTAAAAAAATCAGAAATAGAAAACAGAATCTAGCTCTTCGTTCACTGCTGCCACTTATTCCGATGTTGTGAATTAAGGGTTGGACAATACATGACTCATTGATAGCGGACGCAATACTGTCATCGTCGAACACGACGGGTAAACTAGATCTGCGTGTGTGTTTATCCTTCATGGAATGTAGAAATGCCTGTCTGTAGATTTCGTGTTTAGATCTCTTTTCTAGCTCCGTATCCCCGAAGCAAAGTTTAGTAAAATAATATTTGATGTTTTCACAATGAAACAAAAAACAGAAGCAGTTTCTTTGCCGTTCATCGCCGCCGGCATTCCTCATCCGCCATAACGTAAACTCGGAACTCAAATTGAGTTTTGCCTTCGACTATTTTTAATGTTCAACTCTGCGACTTTTAAGTCTTCCGCAAATGCAGTTACACGAATATGGCAAAATAAAATCAAGATTGTAATATTTTTAAATTTCATTATGATTACAATTTATTTATTTTTTTTATAAAAAAAGTGTGGTTTTGAAAAGCGTGTTTTGGAAAAGCGTTCTATTTTGCTAAGATATAAATTTACAATTCCCAGAATTCTTCCATGTTTCCAATCAAAGGAATTTCAAAAGCGAGTATAAATATATAACATTGCGCAACCGAATTCAATACTTGATGGCTTATTTTCTTTGTTTCTGCTTGTTTAGTTTGGTGGTTGAGATAGTTGTGCCTCTTGGTACTATATCTATTACTAATGGAGATTTGGTATTTGTCTGTCTGTCTGAAGCTGAAACTATACTATTACTTCTATTAATTATTATACTATATTTTCAGACCCATGCGATATTATTCAATGCTTAATTCAGGTGGAGGTTAATTTAATATCCGTTCTGTTGTCATGAGATATCCTTCTCACAGGCATTACCTCATCATTTAAGAGACAGTGTAGTATAATCTTGTAGTTATGATACCATCATCCGAGGCATTACTTTCCCCTTTTGGGGCGGGTGGGATTGTGTTCTGTGGTTATGATACCATCCTCCCAAGGATTACCTTCTCCTTGTTTGTGTGCGGGGGTGTTATACCAGCAAAGATATTTATGCTAGCATAACTCTGGTCGCATATTTTTTTCTAGTATATGACTACCCCCCCCCCTAAATACAAAGCAACAGTCACGCGTAGAGCAAATCGCAAACAAATAAGATTACACAACATCATTGCAGAATTTCAAGCCTGAAGATCGCAATTAAATTTTTTTAAAAAACATAGTTTACCCCAAACAAGGCAGACCGCCACTGTAGACGTAAGGTGCTACTGAGAAAAAGAGTGAGAGTTTTTTTTTTTTTTATGGGGGTTTCAACCTAAATTTGGAGCTGTGCAGCGAAGTGTCTGTTTACACTAGTTTTACATTTCTGCATGTCAGTACCATCAGGAAAACAGGGAGCAGGGATGGAGTTCCAGAGTCCAGCAGCACGAGGAAGGAAATAAGCTTTTGGAGTAGAAAGCTTTTCGGCATCTGGGGACGTCCACTGTGAATGGATGGGATTTGGCAGATTGTCGGGTTGGTCGAGTGAATTTACGTTGTTGGGGCACCAGAGCAGCACAGAGCACAATCCTTGTAAAACAGACGCAAGGAAGCAACATTGCGGCGGTGAGATAGGGGCTGGAACTTGGCGGATAATGAGGGACCTATTAAATTGGCGACTCTTTTTTTGACCTTGTTAAGGAGGGAGAGACTAGTAGATGATGCACCAGCCCAGATGTGGCAACAATACTTTATGCATCGGCGGATGGTGGCTTTGTAGAGATATAGGATAATATCAGGTGTGAGAAGTTTACTAGCACGGTAGAGGGAGCCCACCTTCTTTGCAGCAGCCCTGGCAATGTCTTCAATGTAGTAACCTTATAAATAACTGAATTTAAAACCAACGTGTTATATTCACAGATTATTTGTTCTGTCTCACAGAAAGAAAGCCCTTACATTTTCAATATTGTGGGAGATTATATAAAACTTATGTACACCCTCCGTCAAAGACGACGGAAAAATTATGCTTCGTAAGTGTTCGCACTAGTAGATAAAATAATATAATTACGCCAGTAATCTAATTTTTCATATATACATTTTTGTTATTATTTTTGATGACTTTTGATGACTTATAATAAATAAGAACATGTGGCAACAAGCAGCGACCACAGGCGAACAAAGTCGATAAGACAAACAACACGCGGGACATTTTTTGTCTAACCACAAAGCCACCATCCGCCCATGCATGGAGTATTCTTGCGACATCTGGACTGGTGCATCATCTACTAGTCTCTCCCTCTTAGACAAGGTCCAAAAAAGAGTTGCCAACTTGATAGGTTCTTCACTATCCACCAAGCTCCAGCCCCTGTTCCATCGCCGCAATGTTACATCCGTGTGCCTGTTTTACAAGTACTTTAATGGATTGTGCCCTGATGAACTTGCTGCTCTGGTACCCCCACGACGTAAATTCACTAGACCAACGCGACAATCTGCCAAATCCCATCCATACACTGTGGAGGTCCCCAGATGCCGAAGAGCTTTCTACTCCCACAGCTTCTTTCCTCGTTCTGCTGGACTCTGTAACTCCCTCTCTGCTCCCTGCTTTCCTGACGTTACTGACATGCAGAAGTTTAAAACTAATGTAAACAGACATCTCGCTGCACAACTCCTAATTTAGGTTGGCACTCCCTCCAAACCTTTCACCCTTTTTTCTCAGTAGCCCCTTACGTCTACACTGGCGGTCTGCCTTGTTTGGGATGAACTATGTTAAAAAAAAGTTGAAAAGAACTAACGAACAATGGAAACAGTCAGCTATTTGTATTGGATCAGTTAATATCTCTCGTGATCCCCAACGAGGATTGAGGCATCTTTTCAAAGAAGAGCCAATTAAATCAGCTTGCGTAATGATGTGTCTTTTGTGCGATGTCTTCTTAGCTTACAACAAATGTCAATCGGTACATGGTATGTAATCGTGATTGACATCTCTACGACACTAATCGTCTCGATTGCTCGATTATAAACTATTTCCTCTTATGGGTATCGAGAATTGATTTCGATTAAGCTTAGATTATTGAAGCACGAAATGAACCTCACACCCAACATAGCAGAGCGGGATCTAATAATTATAATCTGTAAAATTACACAACTTTCTCTCTGTATATATATATATATATA
>OY744528.1:3465000-3475000 GCA_963556195.1 Sepiola atlantica | reverse complement strand
ATATACAGTCAAAACATATGAAGTCAAAAAATTTAAAATCTAAAATGTAATAAAAAGAAAGAAAGACAGAGAAATTAATAAAAAGAGAGAGAGAGAGAAATAAATGAATGAATGAATAAATAAATAAATGGATAGAAATAAAATAAAATAAAATAGTATGATATGAAATCAAATAAGAAATAGATTCATTTAGGATAGAGAAAAAAGAGGGGAGAAAGAAGTGGGTGGTAGATTGGGAGGGAGAGGGGACAAGGTAAAAAAAGTAAATATAATCTTTGACTTTATATTAAATTAGATTTTTGATTCTGATTTTTAATCACGTGACTTTCCAAATTTTAATTTTAAATGTCTTTTCTTTTCTGCCCATTTCATTCTTTCCAAATATGATCTATGGTTAAGAGCGGATGTTAACTCTGCCTGATGAGATCTCAGTTTATAACAGCTGTTCATAGATAACATCGACATGCCAGTGTCGCAGATTTTGTACAAAAAATAATCATATATAAAAGCTCCATTTTATATTGGCCACTTTTTACAAGCCCGGTTGAAATTCTTTGGATTCCTATCCTGTGGATGTTTACCTTGCCTGGATGATGATGATGATGATGATGATGATGATGATGATGATGATCATCATCATCATCATCATCATCATCATCATCATCATCATCATCATCATCATCATCATTATCATCATCATCATTATCAGCAGCAGCATCATCATCATCATCATCATCATTATTATTATGATTATTATTATCATCATCATCATCATCATCATCATCATCATCATCATCATCATCATCATCATCATCATCATCACCATATATATATATATATATATATATATATATATATATATATGTATATATATATTTTTTGATTTTATTCCATTAGTTGCGACAAAACAAGTTCTGTTTCGTTGACGCTTGCAAATAGCATCCACTCATCAGGCTACAATGGAATCCGAATGGCATACGTTTTAAATTCACCTCAACAGGAGATTGAAGTTGAAAATACATTGGAGGGGGGAGGGGGACAGAGTTGGAGCTTTGTCTATAACGGCGACATGAGACATGAGAGGGGAGGGGGGGAACCCCAACAAGTCGTGTTTCAAAATATTGGGTGGGAGGTTTTCACGTGTTTGGGCCGTGGTGATCTCAGTTCCAGCCGGGGCGACGGGGAGGACGGGGGCCAGAGTGAGTTGAATTTAAATGAGAATAAAATTATGATTATAACCGTCATTTTTATTTTATTTTAATTTTAATAGGTAATTATCATGTGGATAAAAATGTTTGATAATTTTAATTTAGGGTATTAATTGCTACTTCTGCATTCTTTTTTTTCTATTTTTATGTAGTTATTCATGGCTTGTTTATTATTTGTAGTGAATTTTGTTGTGATAATATTTTTTAATTTTTTAAATATTTTTTTAAAATTGTGATTATATTATACTAAGATCAATACTAGTGGAATCATTTTATAAAGGAAGTTTAATGGTGTTACCACTGCCAATCATACCTACGATAGTCGCAGTGGTAATAGCCTTAATAAAAGCCTTAATAAAAATAGAAATGTATAAATAAAATTAGAATAAAAAATATAAAAAATAACAAATAAACAATAAAAATAAAAAAATAAAATTAAACTGCCCCCTAAATCAAAAGTGCCTATCAACCCAAGTGGTCTATGAGGCATCTATCTCCTCAACCGAAAACCCATCCCAGACTAACCATTATGTTGGTCTAGCAGGTAACAACTTCAAGGAAAGATTCTACAACCATAAACTCTCCTTCAACAACCCAGACCATCCTGGCTAAACTGGACTTTCACTACACTACCACAAAATAAAAACCAAAAAAGAAACTCCCATAATAAAGTGGAAAATCTTGAAAAAATCCAGCACCTGCAAATCAATAAACTCTCCATGTAGATTATGCTTAAATGAAAAACTGGAAATTATCCGCTTTAAGGACAAAAACAAACTCCTAAACAGAAAACAAGAGACATCTATCAACTGTAAAAATAGTAGACTCTACCTCCTTAGCAACCCACATACCCCACCTTAACCTCACACCAACCCCACATAATTAAAAAAAAAAAATTTTTTTTACAAAAATGAATGATAACATTAACCCCCCATTATACACTACCCCAAAACACATTATAACCCCTACCCACCCACCCAAATTTACCACCCAACCCCACCCCAACAAGTCCAGATGAATCTATAAATCTATAAATATATAACCACCCCTCTAAACTACCAATAACATAAAATCTCTAAGTACTACCTATAATGCACAGCCTCAATAGCCTCTCAGCCATACTACCAATTCTACCAAAATCATCTCCCACATAAACCCATAACTGGGATAGCTATTAACACTGATATCACTTAGACTAATTTAATCTCAATTACTTAACCCTTCGATCACTATCTTGAACACTTAATTATTAACTGGTACTTAGTCCTTTTCATTGGTAGTAGAACTAAAAAAGTCTACCATCACTTGTGCACTTATTTCGCCCAATGACTTCACAAGTAGCAGGATGGTAAAGATGGTGATAATAATAATAATAATAATAATAATTATTATTATTATTATTATTATTATTATTATTATTATTATTATTATTATTATTATTATTATTATTATTATTATTATTATTATTATTATTATTACTTTTACTATCTTGTTATTTTGGTTTTTATTTTTATCTTTATTTTTATTTTTATTTTTTTTATTGTTTTTCAGTTATTTTTTATATTTTTTATTCTAATTTTATTTATACATTTCTATTTTTATTAAGGCTTTTATTAAGGCTATTACCACTGCGACTATCGTAGGTATGATTGGCAGTGGTAACACCATTAAACTTCCTTTATAAAATGATTCCACTAGTATTGATCTTAGTATAATATAATCACAATTTAAAAAAAATATTATCACAACAAAATTCACTACAAATAATAAACAAGCCATGAATAACTACATTAAAATAGAAAAAATAGAATGCAGAAGTAGCAATTAATACCCTAAATTAAAATTATCAAACATTTTTATCCACATGATAATTACCTATTAAGGCTAGTTAGTTAACGAATCATATTCTTTGTTGTGGTCTCAGCCAATCGTTGGTCTTTGTTGGTGTTACTTCCTATATCCTGTTCTATTGTTCTGTTTTCTATAAACTGACCTATATTCTGTTACCTTTGTTGTGTCAATATAATGGGTGAATTTATTTTAACACGTGGTTCCTTGTATTTTTAGTTTAGGTTTTAATTTTTAAATTGTTATGTTTTTGTTTAGTTTTTAAAAAAAATTGTTTATTTATTTATTTAGTTAGTTATCGTTAGCCTAAGGTAAATTTATTTCTGTGTAGGTGTTTGCTATCTCACTTCTACAGTTTAATAGATTTCGAGGATCTTTGAAGTTTAGAATTTCAAATTTTTCATTTAGACATAATCTACACGGCTCGTCTAAATTTCTACATGTACTGGCCTGTCGTATTATTTTCCATTGAATTATTGGTGAGCGTCCATTTTCTTTGAGCTCACAATAGTGGTTTGCTCGTGCTGTTTTAATTCGAAGTTCTCTGTTTTTTAAATGTGCTTTTGTGGTCATAATATCTGGTTTTAAAATCTAGGGAGGTCATACCTACGTAGTACTTCTTGTTATTCGGTCTTTCCTTGGCAAATATTGTGGCTTGGTATACAATACTTTTGGTTAGGCATTTATTTTGTAGTGGACAAAGTGTACGATTTATGCAGTTACATCTTTTCTCTTCATTGCTAACTTTTTCATTTTTGTTCGGGTGATTACTATTAGGGTTTTGGTTATTTATATTTGTAGTGTTTATATTTTTGTTCCTCTTAGCGTTATTTTTACTATATTTGTCACATTTTTATGCAATTTATTATTTTCTTCTCTCCTGTCCCCGTTTAGTAGTTTGTTATTGCCTGCCTTAATTATCATTTCTAGGTTTTCGCGGCAGCTGTACGACAGTTCTAGGTTATTTTTATTGAATATGTGGATACAGGAAAAATAATTATATATATATATATATATATATATATATATATATATATATATATATATATATATAACTTTAAATAAATAGTATTACATTTTTTATTATTTTTTATTTTTATTTTTACCTATATTTATAGTTATAATCATAATTTTATTCTCATTTTAAATTTAACTCACTCTGGCCGTCGCCCTCCCCGGCACCCCGGCTGAAATTGAGATCATCACAGCACAAACACGTGAAAACCTCCCACGCAATATTTTGAAACACGATTTGTTGGGGTCCCCCCCTCCCCTCTCATGTCCCATGTCACCGTTATAGACAAAGCCCCAACTTTGCCCCCCTCCCCCCTCCAATGTATTTTCAATTTTCAATCTCCCGTTGAGGTAAATATGAAACGTATACCATTCGGATTCTATTGTTAGCCTGATGAGTTGGACGCTATTTGCGAGCGCCAATGAAACAGAACTTGTTTTGTCGCAACTAATGGAATAAAATCAAAAATATATATTTTGCTCTGAATTTTCATTGAGCACTCTCATAAACCCGGTTTCAATTTCCTTCGGATTCATACCCCCTGGATATTTGTAATAAGTTAATTATATATATATATATATATATATATATATATATATAGGTAATACTAAGTAGTAAAACTATATATCCGAAACAGGAATAGGTTTATGGTTCTTAAAATGTATACTAGATTTATTCACATTGCGCAACAGGTAACGTATTTAATAATAATCAGTTGAAAGCGACAGTCTTCTGGAGGTTGAGAGTTCAATCCTCAGCACAAGCGATACCAAGAATCAAATAAAAAAAAAATTAATACATCTACCCAGTCGTCTGAGGTTCCGACTACGATATAAGCACATAGATCAACTAAATGGGTCAAATCGAAATCCCGAAAGAGATTCCCGAGTTCGACCTATAGATTTCCGAGTTGAACACTAAGCACCTGATGAAAGTAAAAATTTACATCGGTGGAAACGTCGTGAGAATAACATCCAAGATGAGAACAGTAGTCCGAATAATACAAATAATAGAAATTAGCAATCTTCATCTAAAAAAATTCCAAAACCTGTCTTCTTTTAATAATGCATGTATGAAAAGGTCGGTGATCTGTGTAGGTAAAATCATATTCCACGAGGGCCAACACTAGAAGAAATAGCCAAAATAAAACTTCCCCATCTGACTTTGATTTTGGCGTTGATGTAATTTTCTGTCTTTTTTTTCATTCTTCATTCATAAATGGATTCTTGAAATAAACATGGAGAACGTGGAACGATGCCCTGGAGAGAACGCAGTAAAAGTCATGTGTTTTTCTCGGATGTGCAGTTATTTTGGCCGCAGACATACCTTTAGGGAGTTGGTTATGTCTCTTTGCGCTTCCGGGAATACATAGCCGCACAGAAACTAATAAACAGGGCAGTAAGTTGCGGTCTTATCTATCTAATTGTTTTTGTTTTGAATTCCGCAAAGGCTTATATCACATCTATCGATCACTTTCTCTCTATATCTATCTATCTATCTATCTATCTATCTATCTATCTATCTATCTATCTATCTATCTATCTATCTTTCCATCTATCTATCTATCTATCTATCTATCTATCTATCTATCTATCTATATATATATATATATATATATATATATATATATATATATATATATATATTCTTTTAACACATTCTTTTTATTCTCTCTAACTATTTATCTATTAATTTATTGTAGTAAAAATCAAAGTGTTTTGATATGCATTTCATATTTTTCATCGATTTTCCTTGATTCTCATCTGCTCATCTTTAACTTCCGGAAACCACGATTATTGATCCAATTAGCAGCTGTTATCTATCTAATATTTCTTCATATAAATCGATATTACAAAGATCAAGAAGTAGATTAGATCCTACAGTGGAGCTCAATATAGTGCATAGAGCCAATGTTACAAAGGTCTTTTTTATACCTATTCCTTGTTTGAACACTGGATGAATTAATGAGTCTGTAAACTATACAAATTGTATCTACTTCATTATCCATATATATATATATATATATATATATATATATATATATATATACATACATACATTCATGTATGAAATTATTTTAAATAAATATTTCTTAATATTCACATACATATATGTTTTATCTTTCTTGAATCATCAGTGTGGAGATAACTTTTTCGTCAGTTGCCAAATTCGAACCCCGGACTCGAGACACGTTTTGGCTCTAATACGACGTCTTTGAACTAAATTAATTGATATATATATATATATATATATATATATATATATATATATATATATATATATATATATATATATATATATATATATATATATAAGATTACCCTTTGCCTACCTGTTACTTACCGGACAGTATTTACTATTTGGTATTTAATCAGTTTTTGTGAAATTATTAATAAATCGTTTTGAGCTTCACTTTCTCCCTGCGTTTATTTCGTTTCACTTTTCCATCTTACGGCAACCACATCGCATTGCTATAGCCTCGGACGACTAATCTGCACTTATATATATATATATATATATATATATATATATATATATATATATATATATATATATATATATATTCTATCTATCTCTCTCTATATATATTTTTTCTTTTTTATTTTGTTTATCTATTTGTTATTGTTGGGGATGAGGCATCCTACCGGATGCCATACATTCACTGGCTATTTCAGACACTCAGACCTAGAGATCTTTTTAAGATTCTAACCATCCGTTTAAGTGTCTTGTTTGTATTTCTCTTGCACTCGGTTCACCGGGTATATTCACCAAATAGCTTCTGAAATTCTTTTTCATTAGTCTTGTTGCTCCTATAATTACTGGTATGATGGAGATTTTCCTAAGATTCCAGTTTCTTTTCATGTCGTACATAAGACCTTGGTATTTCATAATCTTTTCCTCTTCTGGTCTGTTTAATCCTGCATCATTAGGGACACTGACTTCAACTAGGGTTGCTACTTTACCCCTTTCATATATATATGTGTGTGTTTGTGTGTGTGCACGCGATATATAGATGTATCTTATTAGTGTTGGTGTCTACGAAAAGAGAAAATCGGACGAAACAATATTCTGCTTTATTTAGTTTTTATATAATACTAGTTATCCGTAGTCCGTACCCGCCCTTACCGGGTAATGCTGTTTTAATATCAATTTATAAGTAATAATTGTTGAAACTGAATATTTTCCGAAACTTTCCATATGTTATTACATAAGGAATAGCAAAGAATTACAAATATTTAAGCAAAAAAAGGTGACTTCCATAAATTATTTAAGAGAAATGGCCATGTCAATGCATTATGGTGGATTAAACTTCTTAATTCATTTTTTGTGTAATAACAGTAAATTTCCAAATATGATATGTAAAAAGTAGGTTTTATCTAAAGAGCAACAAAAAGAATGAATTATTATTAAAGCAAAGACAGGAGATACACAAAAGAAATCGCAGGGTGTGAGATCTGGAGACTCGGGAGGCCAGGGCATAGGAAAGCGATCATCTCGCCAAGACCATCCAATCCATCTGTCTGACAGTGTTGTGTTAAGATAATTTCTAACCCTGAAGCTCCAGTGCAGTGGCGCCCCATCCTGTTTGAAAATGAAGTCGTCAAACTGTCCCTCACGGAACTTTCCAGCTTGTAGAGGTACGTTTCACCATTGACCGTTGCTCTTTCAAAGAAGAATTGTCCATAGATAGCTTTTTTGGACATGGCCTCTTTTAGGAATATGAGGACTTGAAATGTGCCCAAGACTTTTGGAACACCATTTATAATGTATAACATATAATATATATATATATATATATATATATATATATATATATATATATATATATATATATATATATATATATATATATATATATATTTCCATAAATATAATTTGATAACTTATAACCTATCTCTACTCACGTATTGAGTACTGTTGAAGTAAATACTGAAAATCGACACATAAAATATTATACCTCCTTATAAAATTTTATGTACATACACAAAATAATATATATATATATATATATATATATATATATATATATAAACTATGCTATATATCTTGAGACGATGATAAGGTGTAATATACCCTAACCCTAACCCAATCTGTTTGTTTAATATAATATGATGGCACATAAAAGCAAATACGAGAGACACAAAATAATTCAATGTATCCGTGACAAAAGGCAAGGAAACCCAGGAACCAGGATTTCGTCTCCTTTTCTTTTGTCATTGCATTACCACTGGCGATCTATAAACTATCCAAGACTTCGCTACTTTTTCTGGCGATAGAAAGCCATTTTTTTTGTGAAAATGCCAGGAGGCAAATGGAAGACATGATATTTTGTCGGAATACTTTTTACACGAAAGGCAACAAATATAGACAGTTCGAAATTTGTAACGTCCAATATTCAGTTGGGAAAAGGAGGTAGTGAACAAGATACTGGCGTAGATTAATGACTTGAGGTGTCCAATTTGAATCGAGATGGATCCATAGTACCACATTCACTTATGAGTTTTACTGACTTTCACCTGTAACACTTGAGTTTAGAATGAACGCTTAGAACTACAAGTAGTTAGCCTACCATTGATGGGTAACATGTTCCGGATCAACCGGAAAGTCGGAGAGTATTCAGAAATGTAGAGGTATCCCGAAACTGACGCCCAATTCGATTGAGAGCGACTCTCCTCCATTGACAATCCTAGTCGCTCTCCAAACAGATCGGAAGTCGAACCCTTCACTAGATCTCCATAATGAACCAGATATTACACTTTGATCCCAGCTCGAAAGCCAAATGACATTCGCTTGTTTTACTTATCTGTCTATTATCGAATATTGACTTGTTTTGCATTTTACTTATTTGTCTATTATCGAATATTGACTTGTTTGCGTTTTACTTATTTGTCTATTATCAAATATTGATTGTTTTGCGTTTTACTTATTTGTCTATTATCGAATATTGACTTGTTTTGCGTTTTACTTATTTGTATATTATCGAATATTGACTTGTTTTGCGTTTTACTTATTTGTCTATTATCGAATATTAACTTGTTTTGCGTTTTACTTATTTGTCTATTATCGAATATTGACTTGTTTTGCGTTTTACTTATTTGTCTACTATCGAATATTGACTTGTTTTGCGTTTTACTTATTTGTCTATTATCGAATATTGACTTGTTTTGCGTTTTACTTATTTGTCTATTATCGAATATTGACTTGTTTTGCGTTTTACTTATTTGTCTATTATCGAATATTGACTTGTTTTGCGTTTTACTTATTTGTCTATTATCGAATATTGACTTGTTTTGCGTTTTACTGATTTGTATATTATCGAATATTGACTTGTTTTGCGTTTTACTTATTTGTCTATTATCGAATATTGACTTGTTTTGCGTTTTACTGATTTGTATATTATCGAATATTGACTTGTTTTGCGTTTTACTTATTTGTCTATTATCGAATATTGACTTGTTTTGCGTTTTACTGATTTGTATATTATCGAATATTGACTTGTTTTGCGTTTTACTTATTTGTCTATTATCGAATATTGACTTGTTTTGCGTTTTACTTATTTGTCTATTATCGAATATTGATTTGTTTTACGTTTTACTTATTTGTCTATTATCGAATATTGACTTGTTTTGCGTTTTACTTATTCGTCTATTTTCGAATATTTACTTGTTTTGCGTTTTACTTGTTTGTCTATTATCGAATATTGACTTGTTTTGCGTTTTACTCATTTGTCTATTATCGAATATTGACTTGTTTTGCGATTTACTTATTGATCTATTATAGAATCTTTACTTGTTTTTCTTTTTACTTGTTAGTCTATTATCACATATTTACTTGTTTTGCGTTTTACTTGTTTGTCTATTATCGAATATTGACTTGTTTTGCGTTTTACTCATTTGTCTATTATCGAATATTGACTTGTTTTGCGATT
>OY744528.1:3385000-3460000 GCA_963556195.1 Sepiola atlantica | reverse complement strand
TATATTTACAGAAAACATTAGATATATCTCTCGGTTAGATTTTCCGTCATAAAAAAAACACTAGTAACACATTCTTCCCATTGATTTTACCCCGATAGAAATGTTTTGGAAATGATGCCAGTTAAAAAAAACAAGATGTCTAAAATAACTTAAAGTTTGAAAAAGTAATGATTACAAATTAAAATAGTTTTTAGATTGAAATTAACTAATTTTTTTTTAGCTTTAAGAGAAAGACATTTTTAATTATTATTATTTATTATTATTTGTTTGTTATGCCTCCTTTGGCATTCCCCCTTAAACTATTTTCTCAATTCAACTGTAATTAAACTCTTAGTACAGTATCGATATCCAGATCAAATTCTGTCAAATATTTCATTTGACAACCCCCAAAAGTGCCCCCTCAATTTCTCCCTCCTACCACTTTCTCTGATCCACGTTATTGCTGATCTGGCAACTTATTCCAAAAACATATTTTCCTGTGAGCAAAGAAATAACTGGTTAACAGATCTAGTTTTTGAAAACTGCCTTGACAATAACCTTCCAGATCAAGGGGAAATACTAAAAAATGCCCACCATAGTTAGAAATGCAATTACTTATCTTGAAAGTCTCAATCATATCACCTCTCATTCTTACCTCCAGCAAAGTAGTCAATCCCAATTTGTTCAATCTCTCCCTGTAACTGCACTCCTTTACTTTACTTATGAGTTTTGTCACTCTTCTTTGTACGCCTTCCAGTTTCAATATTACATTCAAATTTCCATGTTTAAGCGGTGGAGCCGAGGCCCGGGTGCATTATTGGTATAATTTACTCCCTGATTAAATTATTCAACAAAATCAGAAAGACCAAATTGGCTTTCAATTATTATTTGATTCAATATTTATATTCTGCTTTTACAAGAGAGCCAAGCATGCAGACATTAAATCATACATTTTAAAATTACTTGCTTTATTACTTTGGGAAATAACCCAAATTGATCACTACTTGTATAGATACAGTTTATATATATAAATATATATACATATATATATATATATATATATATATATATATATATATATATATATATATATATATATATATATATATATATATATATATATATAATAGAGAATGTTAGTTTGCTTGAAGCATTGCTCGGAATAGTAGTAGTATGTTTAAAAAGGCCGATGGAAATGCAGAGTGCCGGGTAAGTTGTAAGCTGGAAGGAACAAAAATAATAAATCAAAATGGGACTTTTTTTTCCCTAAAAACTTACATAACAGCAAGTGTGGTGTTGGTTGTTTGTGTGTTGTCCAGATGATTATTAAAAATCATTTATTTGATATATCAGGAAAAAGAAACTTCCCTTTGTCAAAAATAATAAAAACCAAAAGAAAAATCCGTCTGTTCAGATAATCTACCAAAATGGATGCCAGTAAGTAGGGTAGTGTATATATAGTAGGGTATATATAGTAGAGTAAGTGTATATATATATATATATATATATATATATATATATATATATATATATATATATATATATATATATATATATATATAATGTAAATATAAAAAAGGAAAACCAAAAAATATCATTCATGTATTCATCAACATTTCGTCTTTATTTCAAGACTTCCTCAAGATGATGGGTGTAAGAAAATAACACACAAATACAAAATATTCGAAACAAATGTGGTAGCAGGAGTGGGCCTAATAGATCGCTTATGAAAATTTAATTATGGGATACAAAATAGATGATGGCAGTGATAAATTGAGTCAACAGTACAGAGTGTGGGGGAAAATGTTGGCGGTTGGAGTTATAAAATCATTAAAGAGAGGGAGTGAGCTAGCGTTATGTAAGCCAAGAGAAGTTGCTTATGATTAGATCAGTTATGTGCTCATCGTGATGGTGGGTGACATTAAAATAACTGTGGAAGGTGTGGGGGTAAACATTGGTAGTGGTCTGAGTTAATTTAAACTGCGAAGGAGGAGGAAGGGACATGAGACATGTTTATTGAACCTTTTCTAATTAAGCCTTGAAACAAGAGAACGGAGGGTTTAAATCAGGGTTGCATAATAAGATTATATATGAGGGAGGGGGATGAATGAGAGGAGAGGGAGAGAACAAAATGTAGCGTGGGGAAGGTGATGTGTCCACATTTGATATCTACATATATATATACATAAGCACACATACATAGAAAGAATTTAATCCGGGCTTTTAATGAGTGCTCAATATAAAATAGAGCTTTTAATGTATAATTATTTTAATTCATACATGCACATGCATGTGTAAATAAAAACTATATATCTATATATATAAGGAAATTGACAACATCTTTGAAGCACGCATGAGAATGTAGTTAAGTGAAACATTTTGAAAATCAACAGTCGTGCAATTTAAATGAACAATTCATTTTTTTTCAAGCTTTCGTTGTAAAACAACTTTGTCAGGCGAAACTGTCTTAAATTTGTATTTCTTATTTTCTTCCTCCTCATTTTGATGGTATTAACCCCGAGGGCTCGAATCACGATATGAGCAGAAAGAGACGTCAAGTTCTAAAAGACGTTAGGATAAGTGTAGTCCTGGCGATAGTTTACACCATCGGGGTTAATACCATCAAAATAAGGAGGAAGAAAAGAAGAAAAAAAACTATTAGACAGTCTCGCCTGACAAAGTTGTTCTACAACGAAAGCTTGCAAAAAAGATTAAATAAATGAATTTTTCATTTAAATTGCACGATTTTTGATTTTTAAAATATTTCACTTACATATATATATATATATATATATATATATATATATATATATATATATATATATATATATATAGTTTTGGAAGTTTCTCAACCATTAAAACTATATTAAAAAACAAACAAAAAAAAAACTTAAGTCCCAAGTCGTTCAGTGGAAAATCACTCATTTAAGTCAATTTAACTTTTTCAGTTATTATATTAGTTTGCTTCTAACATTATTTAAGGGATCATCAGTACCATGAAAAACTGTTTCGGGAATTTAAAAACAAAACAGTATTTAATTTCATGGCTTCCCAGCAGAGTTGATCAGACCCCACTTCCTTTAAAAGTATATGTGTATGAATTTGACAAGTATATATATATATATATATATATATATATATATATATATATATAATTTCTGCATTAATTGGAAACAAAGAGTAAGCATTACTAAGGTAATCTAACCACACACGCTGATCGAATCAACTGCAAATATATAATATGTTTTATACTCGTCTTTCCGTGCCAAATTTCATCTCTATAGAAACAAACAAATCACCTGGCATGCCAGAATAATTATTTTTAACAAGTTCTGCTGAAATTAACTTTAATAATATTAATTAACAATTCGTGACGGCAAACAATAAAAAAAAAGATATATTAATTAATATACACAAAATGGTTTCTCGATTGTGATTTGTATTATTTGTTTATCTCGGCTTTCGTTAAACTTCGACAGAAACTTATTGAAAAGCCGGTCATTATTCGAGAATTGAATTCAGAATATTTGAATGCGCAGATTGGTTTTATTCAACTTCTGCGCGTTTTGTACATCCTTCTAGTTTCTATTCTCTCCTCTCTTTTCGCCATGAAAATTGTTTTGTATTCCGTCCTTTTTTGTTGTTATATTTCGCGTTCTTGTTCAATGATTCTTACTTTCAGCTCATTTATAAATCTATTTCTTCATTGAGTTCATCAAGTAACAACACACCTGTTTATCAATGAGGGTTAAGAACAGACAAGCCGAGTTCATATCCATCCGGGTCTATAGCACTCACTTTTTCACACACATATACTTGTCCTATTCACACACATATACTTGTCCAATTCACACACATATACTTGTCCAATTTACACACATATACTTGTCCAATTCACACATATATACTTGTCCAATTGACGACCATATACTTGTCCAATTCACACACATACACTCGCCAAATTCACATACATATACTTGTTCAATTCACACACATATACTTGTCCAATTCACACACATATACTTGTCCAATTGACGACCATATACTTGTCCAATTCACACACATACACTCGCCAAATTCACACACATATACTTGTTAAATTCACACACATATACTTGTCTAATTCACACACATATACTTGTCCAATTCTCACACATATACTTGTCCAATTCACACACATATACCTGTCTAATTCGCACACATATACCTGTCTAATTCACACACATATACTTGTCCAATTCACGACCATATACTTGTCCAATTCACACATATATACTTGTCAAATTCACACACACATACTTGTCCAATTCACATGCATATACTTGTCCAATTTACGACCATATACTTGTCCAATTCACGACCATATACTTGTCCAATTTACACACATGAACTTGTCCAATTCACACACATATACTTGTCCAATTCACGACCATATACTTGTCCAATTCAAACACATATACTTGTCCAATTTACACACATATACTTGTCAAATTCACACACATATTCTTGTCAAATTCACACACATATACTTGTCTAATTCACGACCATATACTTGTCAAATTCACACAAATATACTTGTTTAATTCACACACATATACTTGTCCAAGTCACACACATATACTTGTCTAATTTACGACTATACACTTGTCCAATTCACACACATATAATTGTCTAATTTTCGACTATATACTTGTCCAATTCACGGCCATATACCTATCCAATTCACACACATATACTTGTCCAATTCACGACCATATACTTGTCCAATTCAGGACCATATACTTCTCAACTTCACACACATATAATTGTCCAATTCACGACCATATACTTGTCCAATTCACATACATATACTTGTTCAATTTACGACCATTTACTTGTCCAATTCACACACATATACTTTCTAATTTACGACCATATACTTGTCCAATTCACACACATATACTTGTCCAATTCACGACCATATACTTGTCCAATTCACACACATATACTTGTCCAATTCACACACATGTAATTGTCCAATTCGTACACATATACTTGTCTAATGACCTCGATTTTAAATAATTAATATATACCTTCTAAAATGCTTATCGCTATTGTATATTGAAGGAAGAGACAGAAAACTCCCCGTGAGGTTGTAACGTTTAAGCAACGTACAGAGAACAGGATGCTAGACGCTGCTACATCCAAATCAAAAGTGTGCAAAATGATTTAGGCACATATGGATTTTTATTTAATCAGAAGCGTCTCTGCTAAAAGTTGTGTATTCGTGAGCTAATTTGAAGGCAGTAAAAAGCTAGAAGAATTCTGGTATTAGTGAGTAGGGACTTTGCAGCTATGTCGCCTAGCGCATCCCATCGCCCGGCACCCCCAACAGTACCTACTCACCTTACAACATTGTAGTAGTCCTTCAAATAACTCTCCCGTTACTATTATTAAACAACCCGGATTTCAAGAACATTTGCGCACGTAATAAACCCTCCCCTCGACAGAGACGTATGTTTATTAACCTCCTCTGTAGGAATCTAGACACAAGGTCAGGTGGGGAAAGCCGGCGTACTAGGATTAGCGTCCTCTGGCCCTCAAAAATGCCGAGCCGTCCCGTCGGCATTTTTCTGTAGGGGCGCCTCCGGCAATTAGCAACAAATTAACCCCCTTCTCAAAAGAAGGTAAAGCCTGGGAGGGTTGACATCGTGAGACTGAACAAAGTCACTGTCGGGCTGATTGTCGAAGACATATCCCCGACTGGTAAGAACACACCTATTCAGCCTTTGTCAGGTAACCGACGTATAGACGTCTAATTATCATATGAATTCAGATGAATTTAACTACAATGGATCATGAATTGTGGTTAAAGAAATCCGTATGTTTTTTTGGTGAAGTTCTTTTTTCTATATATGTGTTCTGATCTCTTAAAAATATCAAATCCGTATATTTTTACATGTTCTTTTTCTATAGCCTAGTTAATGTTTCCAATACAAAAATGTTCATTGGTTGTTTTGGAGTTTTACGGCATATCAACCATCGTTAGGGTTAGAGTTTAGGGGTTAGGGTTAAGGTTAGGGTTAAGGTTAGGGTTTAGGGTTAGGGTTAGGTTTAGGGTTTAGGGTTAGAGAAAGGGTAATGGTTTGGGTTAGGGTTTAGGGTTTGGGTTAAGGTTTAGATTAGGGTTAGGGTAAGAGTTAGGGTTAAATGTTAGGGTTAGGGTGAGGGTTAGGGTTAAGGTTAGGATTTAGGGTTAGAGTTAGAGTTAGGGTTTAGGGTTAGAGAAAGGGTAATGGTTTGGGTTAGGGTGTAGGGTTTGGGTTAAGGTTTAGATTAGGGTTAGGGTAAGAGTTAGGGTTAAGGGTTAGGGTGAGGGTTAGGGTTACAATGACAAGAAGCTTGTTGTAGATAGTCATTTCGTAGTAGCGTTGCTGAGTATATATTACTCTGATTGTGCTTCTTCGATAAAAAGAAAAGGGGTGAGGGCGAGGGTTAGGGTTACAGTGAGGGTGAGGTTGAGGGTTAGGGTAAGGATTAAGGTTAGGGTTCAGGTTAAGGTTAGGGTGAGGGTTAGGGTTAGGGTTAAGGTTAAAGTGAGGGTTAAGGTTAGGGTTAGGGTTAAAGTTAAAGGTTAAAGTTAAAGGTTAAAGTTAAAGGTTAAAGTTAAAGATAATGTTAGTGTTAGGGTTAGGTTTAGGGTTAGGGTTAGGGTCAGGGTTAGTGTTAGGGTTAGGCTTAGAGTTTGAGGTTAGGTTTTGGGTTATTTATGCGGAAAGTATACATTTGTTTTGTGTATAATTGGTTTATAGATGTATTTGTTTTGTAGACATATATTTTCAACACATTGATGCGGCCTTGAAACGTACTACCACTTCGGATCAGAATGGACCTGGGAGTAGTACTAACTTGGGGGTAACTCCACCCACCCAAATAACTCTCAAATTAAAGCTGGATGTAATTTTGTGTCATGGCTTAAGTAATTAATAAGGTTGAGAAATGGGGGAGGCAGAAGTTAGGAAAAACAGAAGAAAATATAGAAAGGGTTGGGAAATATGAATATCTGGTTGGCGGGTAGGGTAGGGGAGAACACCTTGCCCAAGAGTGACAAGCGCATTTTAGTGTCGTGCTCAGAACAGATGTTATTTCATTCATAGATAAGACAATGTCAGCTTGGCTCCGAAGAGACCTGACGGTAATAGAAACTAAAGAATGCCTCTACCCGCTCCCCAAGCTCAAATTAGGGGCCACACAACCTGAGGCACTTTGAGGTGATACGCACCACATCCCAAAAGTATAAAGATATTTTTGAACAAAAAATCTATTTCCTATATTTTCGTTTTGCTCTGAAACATTTCAAATTCCTGTTTTTCATAAGAAAAATAACATCTTTCGTTTCCCTGATATTTTGATTCTTGTTCCTAAAAAAAGGTAAAATTGACGCGGTTCTTATCTTTGTCATATTTTGCCGTAAAAAATATCAAATATTCTTAAAAATAAAGTTATTTTTATAACAGTTCTCGCCTCGTAAAAATATAAAATTCATACATTTTTATGAACGAAACTTGGGTTTTGCTGTAATTTCATATTCTTGTTCTTGTCTCTTAAAAATATGAAATCTTTATCGGCTTGAGAAAATGGTCGACATGTTTCCATTCTGGTAAATTTAAAAGTAAAATCTCTATAGTTTTCTCAAAAATAGGTTTCTTTTTCTCAACACCCCCCCCCCCCAAACACACACACACACATATATATATATATATATGATATATAGTACTAGATAAAGAGAAAGAATAAAATAAGGTGCGACTTAAATTTTATTTGCATTCAGTATTCAAGCAAAGTTGTTTAAAGTCCTTAACTCATAAATTTTCAAAGAAAATCTTCTCCTCAAAGGACCATTACCGCAATGACATTACTGCAGGTAATAAAATCAAACTTTGAAAATATATAACAAAATTTTACATAAAAATACATAAAATTATATAAAACATCAAATATATCGGCACAAAACATACTTTTTTGCTAAACTTATACAGTTTATCCAAGTGATAAAATTTAAAACAGCTTCAAGAAAGATTTAAAAGATATTTATTAAAAACAATCCAGCTGGTGAATAGTATATATATTTATATATATGCTTATTTTTATTTACATAGACATGTGCAAAATCTGCGACACTGGCATGTCGATGTTATCGATCAACAGCTATTATAAACTGAGATCTCATCAGGCAGAGTTAGAATCTGATCTTAACCTTAGATCATATTTGGAAAGAATGAAATGGAGAAAAAAGAAAAGAAATTTAAAATTTAAATTTGGAAAGTCACGTGGTTGGGACCGTTAAGAATCAAAATAAAAAAATAATATATATATATATATATATATATATATATATATATATATATATATATATCAAAGCTCTATTTGATATTGAGCACTTTTTATTAACCCGGTTGAAATTCTTTGAATTACTACCCTATCGATGTTTTACCTGAATTATATATATATATATATATATATATATATATATATATATATATATATATATATATATATATATATATATATATATATATATATATATATATGAATTAATTAATTAATTTATGAATTAGGAAGACTTGGACAAGTGTTTCTGGATATGAGCTGTTATCAGCTTCACTACTACTGGCAGGAATCGAACCTTCAATGTAAATACCCATAATCTAGTGTTTTCACCACAGGACCAGAATAGGTGATAAAAGGTCGAGCTAAAACGTGTCAGGTTATTCTGGTCTAGGGGTAAAAACGCTAGACTACAAATATTGACAACGAGGGTTCGATCCCTGCCCTCATAGCCAGAAACACGTGTTCAAGTCTTCTTTTATGCACGTAAAAATTAATTTATAAATTAATTAATTAAAAACTCGATAAATACAAAAAATGATAACATCTCCGATTAAGGGCGAATTAAAATGCAATTCCTTACATATTCTAAAAATTTTTTTTTTTAAGCTCAGGGTAGCGACACATTATAAACGCACCGGTAAAAACCGGTCGACTATCGCCAGTAAAAACAATAACAAAAAGTCAGCTGGTATATATATATATATATATATATATATATATATATATATATATATATATATATATATATATATATATATATCTTAATTGAGCCGTTTTAGGCCTTTAATTACACTTTTTTGACTGGCCCAATTCATAATTTATTTTTTCATGAGCGGCGCTCTTTAGGCCTACCACTGCCACCACTTCTGTTTCAAACATTTTGTACTTGTGTGTGATTCTCTTCAGACAAGCATCCTGAGGAAGTCTTGAAAAAAATACAAAACGTTGATGAATACATAAATAATATTTTTGGTTTTCCTTTTTTCACTTTATATATATATATATATATATATATATATATATATATATATATATATATATATATATATATATATATATATATGTATATATATATATAAAATATGTATATATATACATATATAAACATATATATGATGTTAAAGTATATATATATATGTTAAAGTATATACATATATATATATATATGTTGAACTATATATATGTATATATACAAGAGCACAACTTCAAGGATGTGTAAAATTAATTCATAGAACGGTATAATTTTGCACAATTTGATTCCGTCTTACGAAGATTAAAATCAATATTACTTTATGTTTAGAATCCTTATTCTAATTTTGATCAAAATCCATTACATGATTTTGATTTTTGAAAATGTCTATTATTTAATGGTAACTCTTAAGTTACGGGGTCTCAAAAACAATTGAAATTCAGGGAGTCTTACTTAATTGCTCTATGAATCAAATTTAAAGCTAACTACAAAAAACAGCAATATAATAATAATAATATATATATATATATATATATATATATATATATATATATATATATATACATATATATATATGTATATGAATATATAATTATATATATATTTATATATATAATTATATATATATTTATATATATATATATATATACTTATATATATATAAATATATATATATATATATATATATATATATATATATACGCGCTGTAATTAACTGATTTTATAGTTAGTGGCTACCTTTTTATTAGCTACTATACCGAGGATTATATATATATATATATATATATATATATATATATATATATATATATATCAGGTTCATATTATATTCCAATAACTATATTTTTATTTTATTATTTTGATTTGTTCACATTTGTAAAAACATAACATTTCTGTGAAAAAATAAAATTAAATAAAACCATGGTTATTGGAATATAATATGCACCTGACTTATATTTGCTCTGTTGTCACTAATTGACAATCATCGAGCTGAATCTTTTAAGGAAACTGCAAAGTAAAAGAGCACTGATTGTATATGCTAATACATATATTGTCATTAACAATTATATATATATATATATATATATAAATGAAAGAAGAGAAATAAAACATGTGAGCGTGACAAATTTATTACGTCTTCAGTTATTTAAAACAATTTAAGGAAAAAAATTATTTAATTGATAAACTATGTTATGAAAAATGATGATAAGAATCTATTCTTTGAAAAGCCTTGGCTTAAGGAACAAAACTTCTTTGATTGAATATATACCTTGTTTTTGAATAACTGAAGACGTAATAGATTTGTCATTGTTACATCTTTTATTTCTCTTCTTTTATTTGTCTATATAATTGCTCCAGCCTGCATATTGAGCTTTAAACACTTCACGATAGGTTCAAATTTTAAAAGTATACGTTCTACTTTTAGTTGCTTACCTTTATATATATATATATATATATATATATATATATATATATATATATATATATATATATATATATACATATATATATATATATATATATACATATATATATATATATATATATACATATATACATATATATATATATATACATATATATATATATATATACATATATATATATATATATATACATATATATATATATACATATATATATATATATATATATATATATATATATATATATATATATATATATATATATATATATATATACAGGGTGGGCCAAAATAAGGGTCCTATCTTTAAATTTGAATAACTTGAATTTGAATAACTTCCACAAAATAAAAGTTAAACTCACCAAACTTTATGTGTGTGTAGACTGACCCTTCCGAGATTTTTTGAAATAAACAAAACAAATTTTAGCCGAAAAACACTTCTTAAAACTTACAAAAACTAAAGTATTGTTTTTTACACTGTTTTGAGTTTTGTAAGCAAAAATAATGTTTTCTAAATGAGGGTACGTTCTTTACGGCTAATACGGCTCATGCTTGCTTCGGAAGGGGTCCTTTACTTATTCTAAAAAAAAAATAAAAAAAATCAATAAATAAAAAAGTTATGAATTTTTAAAAATAGGACCCTTATTTTTGCCCACCCTGTATATATATATATATATATATATATATATATATATATATATATATATATATATATATATATATATATATATATAGTGTTAGAGTGAAATAAATTCCAGAAGGAAATACGAGTATGAGAGCTCAATGTAATAAACAGAGCAAGAATGAAATATAATCACATAATCACCGGTGCAATAATTTATTTCAACCCTCCGGCCAATTCAAGCATCTAAGCGAGTCGAATTCATTTTTGAAAATCTTCAAAAATGTATTTTTAAATATGTAATCGCCTCGTTTGGATGCTCGAATAAGGTCGTAGGGTCGAAATAATTTATTGCACCGGTGATTATGTGATTCCGTGTTACTTTACTTTGTATATATATTTAAATTCCCGGAACAGTTTTTCATGGTAAACAACTGATGATTACTTAAAATAGTGTTAGAAACAAACTAATATAATAACTGTAAATAATAAATTGACTTACATGAGTGTTTTTTCATCTGAAAGACTTGGGACTATAAGTTGTTTTTTTTAATATAGTTTTAATGGTTGAGAAACTTTCGAAACTGTATATATATATATATATATATATATATATATATATATATATATATATATATATATATATATATATATATATATATATATGGTGTTACATTTCTGGACGTTTTCCTGTATTTCTTTCAAAGAAATAATTAACTTGGAAGGCTCAGCGTTCCTCGTGCAAATGTTGATTCGAATGAAAAGCTAACTGCGTTTCTCTATCAGAATTCATAACTGCATTTAATTTGCTTTCCGTAGTTGGAGCGATTCTATGCAAAACCATCTGACCCTTATGCTCGTTTGTTCATAGAAATTCGAGCAATGGAATCATCGAATTGTGCTCGCATGGCATTTACGAAAGCCAATTTCAAAAATTAATATCTACCGAATATATGAATGCAGACAATATTTCATGTTGGATTCAGATTACATATTTCATCTAAGCCTGTAAAATAGATCGGTAAGACCACCAAGGCCACACTGCCAGATTATATTGTGGGTCTGAGGTCATTAAGGGTTTTGGGTCTTGCAACATCTGACGACTTTACACAGGTAACCGGAAGTGAAGTGGATACCAGTGCGCAATGACGACTACGTGTGACGGGTTGATTTAACATTTAGAAACCTAGACATGGTGCCTCTAGCCAGTACTGTATTATAGGAAAAATCGAGAGAGGGAGACCAATAGCAAAATAGCAGAACCAGTAAGTGTCGTTGACTAAGAGATTCATTCTTTATTACGCAGAGAATTTGGGACGCTAAATAAAAACAATTTAAAGGAATTTTTTTTATTTAAAAAAATGTTGAAAATGCGACGATAGGTGCAAAGGACTTTTAGTTTTTCTTAAAGAAAAATGCAACGTTGTTTGCTAGCTGATTATTTAATAGCATTTTTCTTTCTTCTGGAGTTCTGGTAACGGTTACATTTCTGTAGAGTTCCTTTGCTCACTTTTTAAGAGTTCTTGCGAACAAGGTCAGAACCTTTTCTTTTGTACCTGACTACTGACAGAGTTAGGGTCACAATTTAGCAATATTTCGCAACGTTTTACACTCGACCCTACTCTGATCTACAAACTACCCTTTGGCGTCGAAGAAATATTCGACAGTTTCTCACATACAGGGTGTCTCAAAAAATGTACTCACTTTTAGAATGACGAGAAAACCTTTATTTATGAACATAGAGAGAAATGCTTTGTTTGAACAATAATGGTCATCAGTTTGAACATTTGCGAACATGATTCTTCAATTACATCTGTCTCATGTATTCGATGCTATTTCATTTCACTCTATGTTCTATAAATAAAAGTTTTCTCGTCATTCTACGAGTGAGTACATTTTTTTGAGACACCCTGTATTAAAAAAAAATGTTAAGGTTTTTTAAATTAAAAAAAAATGAAAAGTAAGGGTTGCGAAACGTATAGTTCATTAAAAAAAGTGTCGTTACCAATTTATTTTATGATGTTATTTTATTCGGCAATTACATGTTAACACTTAATGAGGGATATTTTGGTTTGGTTTAATGGAGTGCTCGTAGAGAAAGACACCGATGCAAGGCAAGTAAGTGTCGTTGATTAAAAGATTCATTGTTCATTTCTGCAGAGAATTTGGGACGTTGAAAAAAAAGCAATTTAAAGAAATTCTATTTATTAAAAAAAATATTGGGTGCTTTCGACTTGCTCAGTCGAAACCCAGGAACGATTTTAACTCTTTTTTATGAGAATTTGGTACACTAAAAAAAAACGCAACTTAGAGGAATTCTTTATTTAAAAAATTGTTGAGAATGCGACGATATGGCAAAAGGACTTTTAGTTTTTATTAAAGAAAACATGTTACGTTGTTTTATTTAATATAAAACAGTTGATAACATGTATGTAGAAATTGTTAGTGTCTTTAACCTTCAAAGCAAAATGAACTGTAGCGAAATCCCTCGGATAATGACGCTCCAAGGGGGGGGGCTGAGTTTAGAAAGTTAAGTTACCACTAAGGCAAACAATGGAAGGAGAAGAGGAAAACAAAAAACAAACACCTCGCCCCTGGATTTGTAGATATTGGATTTGCAACAGATCGCCGGTGTTGCGACCTTGCTTTGGTAAGGTCTGATAATAGTCAAAGTAGTTGTGAAAGTAGCCAACATGATGTAGATAGGAAGGAAAAAATCACAAAAAGTACTGCACGATGACAATCAGAAAAAGAAAGAGAAACAAAAAACAAAAACAAAAACGAGCCTAGTGACTCGGTTTCGAATCTTGAGTTCAGATATGTTCTACTGATGAGCCCAAAGGAGGGCGAAACTCGAATCTTAGACTTCCGGTTTGTGTTTTTATGGTTTGTGTGAGCTGCTGCGGCGTTGTATTATTGTGGAAATTATATTATATATATATATTTATATATATAGAGAGAGATAGAAGAAAAAAGAGTGATAAATATGAGACGATTGTCCAAATTTATTTCAAATTTCAATTGTTCAATGCAAGGTGTATTCAGTAATAAACTAGTGTTTATTATTCTTTCCTTAAGCCAAGGCTTTTCAAAGATCGAAATCTTATCATCAGAGGAGAAATACAGATGGATAAGTTGGCTTTCGAAAAAACCAAAGTTCAAATATTTGAAAAATATGAAAATTATTATTAAAAATTATTAAAATAATTTTTGTTAAAAAAACGTATTGAATGAAAAGAAAAGTTCAGTGAAAAAGATATGCAAATTGTCCGGGTGGTAAATTTCCGTTGAAAAGAAGTCCGGTGAATTGTAGAGTGTGAAGAAAAACTCTTTGCGAGGGAGCAGATTGGAGAAAGAGCTCAAAATATAGGTAAGTCCAGACGCACTTAAAGGGGGTTGAGAAGAGGAAAACAGGCCATTTTTTATGTACTTCCAGGGCCAAATAAAACAGATGAATCTCATTCAAGGTTTAAATCCGAATGAGACAAAAAGGCAAAATTGTTAAAGATTTGGGGTTGGGGGGGGGTTATGAGGTACGGGATTGTTTAAAAAGCCGCTTTGTGAATTTGGGGGAAATAAAAAAGAAGGCCAAGGAAAAGGAGGAAGGGTTGGTATGGGGATGCAGTTAAAGTGACAGGTAGGTTAAGGGTGTGGGCGGGCGGTCGGTAGGATGTAGGTTTAGGGAGTGGGATTAATCTGAAGTGGCGAGTGGGTATAGAAATTGTTGATTCTAAAAATAGAAATCAAATGAGTGAGCTTCTAACATTTCAGGCAGCTAAGAGCAAATTAAATTGTAATTACCAGTTTTGGTTACTGGGGGTTTAAAAAGGGTTAAAGTAGAATTAGTTAAAAGCATGGTAAAATATATATATATATTTATATATATATATATATATATATATATATATATATATGTATATATATATATATGTATATATATATATATATATATATAAAGTAGTATAAAATAAAACTTATGGCAAGTAAGCGACACAAAAACGTTCATGTTTAATTCCCGGTGGTAATTAACAGGTTAAATATATTTTCATACTACTACTAGGCTCTATTCTCGTATTGAGCATGGTCTGAATATATACTGAAAATATATACGTAATATATTATATTAATTTATTATATTATATGTATGTATATATATATATATATATATATATATATATATATATATATATATATATATATATAAAGATAAATGAAAGAAGAGAGATACACATGTACGAATCACAAATCCATTTCGACTTCGATTGTTCAATGCAAGGTGTACTCGGTAAAACATGTTTATTATTCTTTCCTTAAGCCAAGGCTTTTCAAAGATTAAAATCTCATCATCAGAAAAAATTAAAAAAAATTTTAAATTTGAAAAAATATAATGTAATAGATATATAGAGTATGCGTGTAAAAGAATATGGAGTCTGTCCAGTTGGTGAGTGTTTCCATACTTCATATTTTTTCAAATTTTCAATTTTGGCTTTTCCACTGCCAACTTATCCATCTATGTAATTCCTCTTATGATAAAATTTTAATCTTTGAAAAACCTTGGCTTAAGGGAAGAAGAATAAACATGTTTTACCGAGTACACCTTGCATTGAACAATCGAAGTCGAAATAGATTTGTCATTCGTACATCTTTATCTCTCTTCTTTCATCTATCTTTGTAATTGCTCTATCTCGTATATTGAGCTTAAACCATTTCACTATAAGTTCTATTCTCGACAAGTATACTTTTAGTTTCATATTCTATTACATTATATATATATATATATATATATATATATATATATATATATATATATATATATATATATATATATATATATATACAGGGTGATTCATAAGTCATTTAGCTATTTATTTTTGAAATTCTAAAGTTAAAAAATACGGTAATACAAAAGAGAAAGTTTATTCAACAAATTCATTTATGGGGGTTTAAAATTACAGCAACTTTTCAAAATTTCCACCTTCGTTCTGCATGCATAGCTCCATTCTTTTTGTCAAGGAATTTACGACTCTTTGTAGCATATTTAATCGATTAATTTGAACAAACTCGGCAGTGATTTTTGATTTGAGGTCGTCATTGCCTTTCAACAAGTGTGGGAGATTCATCAAATTTGGCCATATGAATAACAATAAAAATTTGCTCTTCAATTGTAAATGACATACTGCCTGAAAAAAAAGCACATATGATGATTTACAAAAATTTAAATAAATAAAAATAAATATATATAGAAACAAATATATAAACGAACAAATTTAAAATAACAAATAGCAGTAATTGGAGAGTAAGATAACAATTATCAAAAGTTCATAGTATGTTTGTGCTTCATATGGTAATCATTTTAAATAGCTAAGTGAATCACCCTGTATATATATATGTATATATAATATATATATTATATATACATTTATTTATATTATATATACATTAAATATTTATATATAAATAAATATAAAAACGCTTTTTATATTCGAATAACGATATAACTATTACGTTTTTTAATCGCAACTTAGTAAACACATTATATTTAATGAAGACTTTACGGTAGTCATGGAGGATGGATCTTCGGCCGAATTACCTTAAATTGCATTCCGTGCTTTTTGGGAAAATTCGTTCTTTAATTTGAAATAGAAGTCCCGCCCAAACTAATGAACGAGACTCGTTTACACGATGTCCGCGACTTAAAACTTCCTTACCTTGTTTGCGATATCGTTACGTTTGCAGACACCAACATGGCCGAAACAAATATTGTTCAACTCGACATTGCAACGGAACACATCTGATGGCAAGGATCGAACAGGAAACCAGCTAATACATTAATAGTTGTGTTTTTAGACGACGAACGATTAAAATGATGTTTACGTGCAATCGTTACATTAGGGAAATGAAGACAAATCCGATTCTTTTCTTTTCAACGCTCGGAATTCTATATCGCCAGGGTGACTCACAATCTATTAATTTTAATATCAACCCACGAAGGCTTTTAATCATTCTTTCGTTTTTATTATTTCTTCGACGATTATTTCTTCACTCGTTTCTTGTATCTTTTTCTTTAGTTTATATTTGTTCTTTTGAGTATTGTTTTTTCCTTAGTCCTTTCTTATTTGTTATTCTTTCTTACTCATTCCTTCTTAGTCATTCCTTCTAAGTCTCTCCTTTTAAGTCCTCATTGTAGCCCTTTCTTCGTTGCACTTCCTTCTTAGTCCTTTCCGTTTTAATCCTTTCTTCTTTGCCCCTCCTGCTTAGTCCTTACTTCATTGTCCTGCCTTTTCAGTCCTTACTTCATAGTTCTTTCTACATCGTCCTTCCTTTTTAGTTATTTCTTTCTTTGTATTTTCTTCTTTATCTCTTTTTCTACGTCCATTCGTCTTAGTCATTTCTTCATTGTTCTTCTTTCTTTGTCGCTTCTTATTGGTCCTTCTATTATTAGTTCTTCCTTTTTTTGCATTGCCTTAGTGTTTTTCTTGTCCTTCTTTGTCTATCTATCTAAAATAAAATCAGCAATTAAAAAAATAAAATACCGTGAACACGATTCTAATTTCAATTATTTAATTGCTCAGTAAAATGTGTTTTTTAAATAGACATTTTAAAATAATTTTTTTTTCAATAAAATAATTTTATTTAATAAATTTGTGCTTTAAAACATAATTTCTAAAGATATAAAATAAAATTCAGTTATTCAATTGCTCAGTAAAATGTGTTTTTTAAATAGACATTTTTAAATAATTTTTTTTCAAATAAAATAATTTGATTCAATAAATTTGTGCTTTAAAACATAATTTCTAAAGATATAAAAAACCAAAACGTTTAATAAAAACAAATCAAAGTATATATATAATTTCTGAGCGACTCGTACGATAAATTTCAGAGAATCTGTTGTTTACATGTTATTAATAAAATAACGCGCCCTTGTCTTGTGTTCCTCTCTCTCTCACTTTCTCTTTCTTAAAATAAGACTTTCTGTGCGTTCGAAATAGAACATTATACTTAAATATTTGCAAACCCTGACAATTGGTAAAAGGCTAAGAACCAATAAATACTTGCTTACCCTGACAATTGTTAGGGTTCGGAAATATTTATTGGTTTATTAGCCTTTTACCAATTGTCACGGTTAGCAAATATTTATTCGTTAATAAGCGTTTTACCAATTGTCAGGGTTCGGAAATATTTATTGGTTTATTAGCCTTTTACCAACGTCAGTGTTAGGAAATATGTATTGATTTATTAGACTTTTACCAATTGTCAGGGTTCGGAAATACTTATTAGTTTATTAGCCTTTTACCAATTGTCAGGGTTAGGAAATATTTATTAGTTTATTAGCTTTTTACCAATTGTCAGGATTAGCCAATATTTATTGGTTTAATAGCTTTTTACCAATTGTCAGTATAAACAAATATTTTTTTTTTTATAAACTTTTTACTAATTGTCAGGGTTCGGAAATATTTATTGGTTTATTAGCTTTTGACTAATTGTCAGTGTTAGGAAATATGTATTGGTTTATTAGACTTTTACTAATTGTCAGCGTTAGGAAATATGTATTGGTTTATTATTCTTTTACCAATTGTCACAGTTAGAAAATATTTATGGGTTTATTACCCTTTTACTAATTGTCAAGGTTAGGACATATTTATTGGTTTATTAGCCTTTTTCCAATTGTCAGGGTTAGGAAATATTTATTTATTAATTAGTAAAAGAATAATTAATAAATAAATATTTCCTAACCCTGACAATTATCAAAGTTAGTAAATATTTATTGGTTAATAAGCGTTTTACCAATTGTCAGTGTTCGGAAATATTTATTGGTTTATTAGCCTTTTACCAATTGTCAGGGTACGGAAATATTTATCAGTTTATTAGCCATTTACCAATTGTATAGGTTAGGAAACATTTGTTAGCTTTTTACAAATTGTCAGTATAAGCAAATTTTTTTTTTATTAACCTTTTACTAATTGTCAGGGTTCGGAAATAATTATTTGTTCATTAGCCTTTTACCAATTGTCAGTGTTAGAATATATGTATTGGTATATTAGACTTTTACCAATTGTCAGTGTTAGGAAATATGTATTGATTTATTAGCATTTTTCCAATTGTCAGGGTTAAGAAAATACTTATTGATCAATTAGTCTTTTACCAATTATCAGTGTTAGGAAATATTTATTGGTTAATAAGCGTTTTACCAATCGTCAGGTTCAGTAAGTATGTATTCGTTATTAGCATTTTACCAATTGTCAGAATTAAGAAATATTTATTAGTTTATTAGCCTTGTATTAATTGTCAGGGTTAAGAAATATTAATAAGCTGATTAGTCTTTGACCAATTGTTAGAGTTAGGAAATATTTATTGGGGGTGATAGCCTTTTTCCAATTGTCAGAGTTAGAAAATAATTATTAGTTAATTAGCTTTTTACTAATTGTCAGGGTTAGAAAATATTTATTTGTAAAAAGCCTGATTCTAATTGTCAGGGTTAAAAAAATAGTGATTAGTTAATTAGCCTTTTACCAATTTTCAAGGTTAGCAAATATTTATTGGTTAATTAGCCTTTCACCAATTGCCAGAGGTAACACATTTTTATTGCTTTATTAGACTTTAACCAATTGTCAGGGTAAAAAAATATTTATTGGTTAATTAGATTTCTACCAATTGTCAACGTTAGGAAATATTTATTGGTTTATTAGCCTTTTTCCAATTGTTAGGGTTAGCAAATATTTATTGATTAATGAGTATTTTACTAATACCAATTGTCAGGGGTAGGAAATATTTATTAGTTTATGAGCCTTTTACTAATGGCCAATGTTAGAAAATATTTATTGGTTAATTGTGAGGGTTGGGAAGTATTTCATGGTTAAATAGCCTGTTACTAATTGTCAGTGTAAAGAAAATATTTATTGGTTTGTAAGCCTTTTATCAATTGTCAGGGGTAGGAAATATCTATTGGTTTATTAGCCTTTTAATAATGGCCAATTTTAGAAAATATTTATTGGTTAATTGTGAGGGTTGGGAAGTATTTCATGGTTAAATAGCCTGTTACTAATTGTCAGTGTAAAGAAAATATTTATTGGTTTATTAGCCTTTTACCAATTGTCAGAGTTAGCAAATAGTTATTGATTAATAAGTATTTTAATAATTGTATGTGTTAGGAAATATTCATTTGTTAATTAGCCTTTTACCAATTGTCAGGGGTAGGAAATAGTTATTAGTTTATGAGCCTTTTACTAATGGCCAATGTTAGGAAAAAATTATTGGTAAATTAGCCATTTCCCAATTTTCAAGGTTAGCAAATATTTATTGATTAATTGCTATCTTACTAATTGTTAGGGTTAGAAAATATTTGTTGGTATATTAGCCTTTTACCAATTGTCAGTGTTAGGAAATATTTATTAGTTAATTAGCGTTTACCAATTGTCAGGGTTAGGAAATATTTATTAGTTTATTAGCCTTTTACCAATTGCCAGGGTTAGGAAATATTTATTAGTTTATTAGCCTTTGACTAATTGTCATAATTAGGAAATATTTGTTGATTAATTAGTCTTTTACCAATTGTCAGCGTAAGGAAATATTTATTAAATTATTAGCCTTTTACCAATTGTCAGGGGTAGGAAATATTTATTAGTTTATTAGCCTTTTACCAATTGCCAGGGTTAGGAAATATTTATTAGTTTATTAGCCTTTGACTAATTGTCATAATTAGGAAATATTTGTTGATTAATTAGTCTTTTACCAATTGTCAGCGTAAGGAAACATTTATTAAATTATTAGCCTTTTATCAATTGTCAGGGGTAGGAAATATTTATTAGCCTTTTATCGATGGTTTAAATTTAAAAAAAAAATCGGACTTATCTCATTTTTTATTTACTTCTTATTATGAATTGAATTTAAATAATTTAACCCACATTAACTACTTACGAATACCAGGTTCGTTCCCAAATCAGCAATCATCGATTATTTACTTGGAGAGTTTACTCTACACAAATATATACACACAACTTCCTACATAAACGCCCCAACCCCCATATATATATATATATATATATATATATATATATATATATATATATATATATATATATATATATATATATATATATATATATATATATATATATGCACCTGCAAACATTATTAATAATAACAGAGCTCTTCTGTCTGGTTATTCTTTTTTAATATGTTCTATTCTTTTAATAATTTACGTTTGTGTTAAAATAAACAAAGAAATTGAAATTGTAAGGCGTTCTTTCACGTGCGCGTCTCCCCGATTTTTAAAATAATGTTTGCATAGATGGAAAATGCTGCCTAAATACACACACACACACGCAATATATATATATATATATATATATATATATATATATATATATATATATATATAGAGAGAGAGAGAGAGAGAGAGAGAGAACTTTTTGTGTAATATAGTGGGAAAATTCCCAGCAGAGTGCTCGAATAATAGAGAATCAAAATTAAGAGCGTAATATTTTTTGGGGTACATAAAAATTAGTACAACATTGGTACCGTCGCTTTCAAGCTCAGAAGGTTTAAGACTTCTGAGCTTGAAACCGACGGTACTAATGGTGTACTAATTTTTCTATACCAAAAATATATATATATAATACTGTTACAAAAAAAACCCTATGAAATAGCAAAGAAGATATATATATATATATATATGTATATATGTATATATGTATATATATATATATATATATATATATATATATATATATATATATAGAGAGAGAGAGAGAGAGAGATAGACAGAGAGAGAGAGATAGAGATGGAGAGAGAGGTACAGCGAGTTTATTTTACTGTGTGTCTGTCACACATTAGGGTGATGGACTGATTGAGGTCAGTAAATCAGTCCAAAGAGAATCAAAATATTTCATCTATCAAGATGCGTTTTATTCGTGGATGAAAAACACTTTAATCTTTGTATTGGGAAGATTCGGCCTCGTTTTTTTTCTGGATTGGATTGAGGAAAACGATTGGGTTGTCTTGAGTAATTAAGTTTGAAAACTTACTCAGGTCTGCCGTGATTTCGGCCATTTCTCTATATCTGCATCTACGCCTTTCTTTTTATCGATCTATCCTTCATTCTTTCGTTCTTAACATAATAGCAATTGCTTGTGCATAAAACGATCATAGAAAGATGACGATATAGTATGTGCATTTTTTAGTATGTGCACTTTTTAGTATGTGCATTGTTTTGTATGTGCATTGTTTAGTATGTGCATTTTTTGTATGTGGATTGTTTTGTATGTGCATTTTTAGTATGTGTACTTTTTAGTATGTGCATTTTTTGTATGTACATTGTTTAGTATGTGCATTTTTTAGTATGTGCATGTTTTAGTATGTGCATTTTTTAGTATGTGCATTTTTAGTATGTGCATTTTTTAGTATGTGCATTTTTAGTATGTGCATTTTTAGTATGTGCATTTGTGGTACAAGTACAGGTCGGCTTCCAAGCGAAATATGTCAGATAAAAATTAAATAACTGGAAAATGTTGGCATGTACTTACTTGTGATGCAAAACCTCAGATAAATTAGTTATCAGAAGTATAAACAATGTAAGTTAACGATAATATGTGTGCATTTTTGATTGGGTGACGCCACAGGTATTCTAGTTGTTGTTAAAACTTGAAATTTTCCAATTTCTCCAGGCATTAAAATAATAGAAAACCAGACAGATAGTATTGACCCCGTTTTTCACTAATAATTGTAATTACTTATTAATCTAGTCTTATTGAATCATTAAATTACATAGCCCCTCCTATTAGTTAGCGTAAAGCCTAATTCACCTCTTATTATTTAGGACCGCAAGTATGCTTAGATGTATACTTAGTCGGCTATGTTTTAATTTACAGGAAATCACATTACCTTCTTTATAGAGTGTTACGGTGATGTAAATGTTTTACTACCATATTTATTTAAGATGAATTGTTTGAAGTGCCTACAGTTAATACCTATTTCATCCATTTGATTCAGTAGTTTATTTTTATCCGGGAACGTAATAATAGCCAGCTTTTCATTAAGACAAAAAAACAAATGGGTTTGTGTAGCGTTGAGTATGAAGCTTTCTTCAAGATGCTCTATGTCAGTACAAATCACCAAAAGCCACCATCCGCCTATGCATGGATATTGTTGCTACGTCTAGGCTGAGGTATCATTTACAAGTCTATCCCTCTTAGACAATGTCGAAAAAAAGAGTCGATAACTTAATAGGTCCCTCACTACCCACCAAGCCCCACCCCCTGTCCCATCACCGCAATGTTGCTCCTTGTGCCTGTTTTACAAATACTTCAATAGATTGTGCTCTGATGAACTTGCTGCTCTGGTGCCCCACGACGCAAATTCACTAGACCAACCCGACAATCGGCCAAATCCCATCCATTCACTGTGAAGATCGCCAGATGCCGAAGAGCTTTCTACTCCAAAAGCTTATTTCCTCGTTTTGCTGGACTCTGGAACTCCTTCCCTGTTCCCTGTTTTTGTGACGGTACTGACATGCAGAAATTTAAAACTAATGTAAACAGACATCTCGCTGCAGAGTTCCCAATTTAGGTTGACCCCCCAAACTTTCACACTTTTTCTCAGTAGCTCCTTACGTCTACAGTGGCGGCCTGCCTTGTTTGGGGTGAACTATGTTAAAAAAGGTATTATGTTATTTTCCTTAAGAGACAATATGTGTTGGAATAGTGATGTGCCTAGCTCTTTCATGCGTTATTAAACGACCTTTTATGGTTTATATATCTAGACTTAAAATCAGTACATGTACTCGTGTTACATATTCGAAGTCTGGGTACAGAAAAGTTTGTTGATAAAACAGATGCATCTGGCGATTGTCAGTTGCTAAGATAATTGTCGGATGACCAAAAAGTGATTTGAAAATAAAATAAAAAAACTCACAACCAGACAAACACCTGCACAGGAAGAGGTAACTATTGGATGACACGAAGGTCAGTTCTGATAAGAAACACTGTACCAAAACCGGAAACACCTGCAACTTAAAAAAGCGACATAGACTGATCAATGGTCATAATGTAAAATCGTGTTGACAACAAGATATGCACCTGCAGTTGAATCACTTAAACGGTAAGAACCCAATGTCAAAGAAACAGAAATGTCGGAAAGGTTAAAGATCATATGACCAGGTGCGGTTGTGTCATGCCAGGAAAATATGAACAGATTTTGGAAGGTCAAATAAGGTTCAAGCTGTCACCGAGTGCAATCTCAATGAGGTCGCCGACATCATCTTTATATAATGACAACCGAAAATCAAAAGAGTCAGTTGACGATCGAACCTCGGAGAGAATCAACCGCCCAATTCCCTGTGCACAAATCCTTTCCGACCACCACCCTCATTGTCACCACCCTCATCGTCACCGACAAATAAATATACATATTATATTTTCCCAAGATACCCGTGTTGTCATTTTATTAAGCCACACACAATACAACACTCGCCATGTAAACATTTTCTAAACTAGGATTATTTTCTGGGGACACGGTTCCCAAATAAACTATACTTTAAGATAAACATATTTCTTGTAGCGGACATTCATTTTTATCTCTACAGCAATCTATAAAATGGTAATGCTTAATTGGAATTCAAAGTGTTTAAGCAGATTGAGGCACGGACAATGAGGGGCCCCTACGAAGTCCAGCACAAAGTTCTAAATCCTTTATAAAAGATTTCTAGTCTAATGTTTTAATTTATGTAATTTTTATTTTAACTTCTCTTATGTTTTAAAGATAGACAGACTCCCGTAACTAAGAATATACTCTGAAACTACATTACCCAGGACACTTGGCTAAGTCTATTTCGTTTTGATTAAAGGTAACATAACCTTATTGTTGCGTCTGCGTTACACTAGGCATCCACAAAAAATCTTTGTTTTATTTCATTTACAACTTGAAAATGATTGAAATTAATATAAAAAAATTGGAATAGAAATAGTTAAATGGGGTTCAGGGCTTGGAGCAGGAGAACATGGGTACCCTCTAGTATTCCCGAGAAACGCCAGATGTGCCTCGAGTGTGTAAAATACTAATACTATACATTTACCGATAATTATTTAAATAAATGTGACTTAGATTTCCTTTCACCGAATAAATACTGAGTACATTTTTTGGGCCCCACCCCAAAACTTGAACATTATAAAATGTAAAAAACTAACATTAACCATATGGTGTTATTGGTTAGGGGCAGGAAGATATGGTTACTTCTTCAATCCCGGACAACGCTTGATCTTCGTACTGAAGTTCCACGAACCGCCATTGGTAAAATAGACGTGCGCATGTTGTAAAAATGAATGATATATTCTACCAGAATGCTTATTGATTTATGCAGGTACAAGTGTGAAGAACATTCGTTAATTTTCTTCTCTTGTATTTGTTAAAAAACAAAAAGAAAGCAAATTTAACCGGGATTTATTTTATGTTTCATTTGTTTGACAAGATTTTTATTATTATTTTTTTAATATAACGGAAGTAGTTTTGTTCTTAGAGTAATTTTCAATGTGTAACGAATTATGGTTTCATTAAACAGAAGAATTCTCTTTCTCTCTCGCTCTCTCCTGATATTTCTCCCTCTCTCTCTCTCTCTCTCTCTCTCTCTCTCCCTCTCTCTATCAAATGTTCTCTTTCTGTTTTCGCTATTTCTCTTTTTTCTCCTTGTCTGTCTTCCCAATCTATCTCTCGATCGCACTCTTTCTATCCCCCTCTCGCTTTTGTTAAGTTTTCTATTTTCCTGTTTCTCTTTCTTCATTTCTCGCTATAATTAATTTTACCCATTTGTCTCGCTTTTCTAATTTCACTCGTTCTTTCGATGAATCTTTATCTCGCTTGTTCATTCTAGCGAATTTATACTATCTCGCCCCCCCTTTTCTCTTTCTTTCTTTCTTTCTTTCTCTCATTCTCTCTTTCTCTCTTTCCACTACTCCCATTTCTCTTTTCTCTTTTTCTCTTTCTCTCTTTCTCTCTTTCTTCCTTTCTTTCTTTCTTTCTTTCTTTCATCCCCTTTCTCTTTCTCTCTTTTTACTCTTTCTCCTTTTCCCTCTTTCTCTCTTTCTTTCTTTCATCCCCCTTTCTCTTTCTCCCTTTCTCTCTTTCTCCTTTTCCCTCTTTCTTTCTTTCTTTCTCTCTCTCTTTCTTTCTTCCTTTCTTTCATCCCCCTTTCTCTTTCTCTCTTTCTCTCTTTCTCCTTTTCCCTCTTTCTTTCTTTCTTTCTTTCTCTCTTTCTCTCTTTCTCTCTTTCTCATTTTCCCTCTTTCTTTTTCTCTTTCTAGCTTTCTTTCTTTCTTTTTTTCATCCCCTTTCTCTTTCTCTTTTTCTTTCTCTCTTTCTTTCTTTCTTTCTTTCTTTCTCTCTTTCTCGCTTTCTCCTTTTCCCTCTTTCTTTCATCCCCTTTCTCTTTCTTTCTTTCTTTCTTTCTTTCTCTCTTTCTCATTTTCCCTCTTTCTTTTTCTTCTTTCTAGCTTTCTTTCTTTCTTTTTTTCATCCCCTTTCTCTTTCTCTCTTTCTTTCTTTCTCCCTTTCTCTCTTTCTCGCTTTCTCCTTTCCCTCTTTCTTTCACCCCCTTTCTCTTTCTCTCTTTCTCTCTTTCTACTATCCCCCTTTCTCTCTGCCCCTTTTTGTTTCTCTGTTGTTCAATCCGTTTTCCGCTTTCTCTCTACATAATTCTACAGTTATTCTTTCTTTATGTCTCTTTTCTCTCTTTCTCTCTCTCTTTCGCTCGCTCTCTTGCTCATTCTATGTCTTCCTTTCTCTCAGCGGATCTCTACTATTTCTCTCTCTCTCTCTATCTCTTGCCCTCCCTCTTACTTATTCCGTAGCTCCCTTTCTCTCAGTGGATTTCTATCATTCCTCTCTCTTCCACTCTTTCTCTCTCTCTCTCTCGTCCCCATATTACTCGATCTCTCTCTCTTTCTCTTACTCATCTAGTGCCTCCCTTTCTCTCAACGGATTTCTACTATTTCTCTAACTCTCTCTCCTTCGCCTCCTCTCTTACTCTCTCTCTATCTCCTTCTCTCTCTTTTTCTTACTCATTCCGTGCCTCCCTTTCTCAGCGGATGTCATCTATCCCCCTCTACTGCTCTACCTACCATTTCTCTACCCCTTCTCTCACTCTCTTTCTTGCTCATTCCGTGTCCCCCTTTCTCTCAGCATATTTCATCTATTCCCCTTTTTCTCCGCCCTTTCTCTCTCTCTCTTTCTCTCTCTCTTTCTCTCTCTCTTTCTCTCTCTCTCTAATGCCTCTTGCGTTGAAGAACGACTTCCGTTTTAAAATAAAACTATAAAATGGCTTCCAAAGAAACACGTTATTGTCCATAAAATAAAATTCAATTTGTTATAAAACGAAAGTCACTTTGTAATAAAAACAGATGAAGGCAAACAAACAGCGCCCAACGGGCAAATAAAAGTAACTTATTGCATTCGAAAAGACTTCAAATTGACTCAAACTGTCTCGACGTTTTGCCCGAATGCAAGTTGAAGCCCCAATTATAAAAACCAGCCATCACGGGCAAGAACTGACAAGACGGATTTCTGTCTCTTTCTTATTCCAAAAGTCGGAAAGAAACTTAAAAAATAATAAAATGCAAGAGTTTAAAGTCTAAAATCTATAGAGCAAACATCACAAAATATATTTATCATATAAAAAACAAACATGTCTGTCAGTTTGTCTTAAATTGTAACAGTGAACGCTCATAATTTCTTTCTGAATTGGTTTCCAAATGTGTAAAGTTCTTTAAATTGTTATGCGTGACATTGTTTTTTCCGGTCATGTATCGCATAGCTATTATCTTCTTTGAGGGGATTCGATTGTAACTCGGGAAGATGCCAATAATAAAAAAAGAAGGAAATCTAGACTTACTTGGTACCTTTCAACCGTTGCTAGTTTAGTTATTTCTTCCAATAGGTTAGAAAGATATAGAATCTCGAACAAAACGTATTTGACGCTATTAACTTTTATTGACGTCTCTAACACGTTTTCTCTCTATGTACGGAGCCCGACTAAAGAAGCAAAGCACAAGACGTGCTCGCCTCGCGAAATAATCTTATAGTGCCGAACTCATTGACCGTTATCTCAAGTGGCCTTTGGGCCTTCATAAGTGGTGACTCTCCAGTGTTTCCCGATGAGTTCAATGTATTTATTGAAATATGATTTATGTGTACATTTTTTTTTGCATAAAAAATGTTTATTCTACAAATTGATCTATCGATTAGCTCGAATCAACATAATCCTTTTTTGGATTTAAGATTCAATCAAAATCTGCATTCTATTCGCTAACCTATATTCGAATAACCTACTTTCGTAACATTTTTATTTTTGAAATCGTTTTAAAACTCTGTTTTCAACTCGAAGGAACTTCTAAGTGAAAATTTTAATTTGAAGATTATTTGGGGTAACCAAATTATCTCACGTACAATTTGTTACGCAATGATTTTCGAACGAAAAAATTATAACATCTTTTAACCGATTTTGAGATTAAATTAATTTTCAATTAATTTTGAAATAAAAATATCTAAAAATATGCTAACCGTTTAAAACCCACTTTAAATCAGTCGCTAATCTAATAGATCTCTCACTTCAATGGATTGTGCTCTGATGAACTAGCTGTTCTGGTGCCCCCACGACGTAAATTCACTTGACAACCCCGATAATCAGCTAAATCTTATCCATTCACTGTGGAGGCAACCAGCTTCCGGAGAGCCTTCTATTCCAATAGCTTCTTGTCTCGTGCTGGCGGATTTTGGAACTTCTTCCATGCTCCCTGTTTCCCCGACTGTACCTACATGCAGTAAATTAAAACTAATGTCAACAACAGCTGCACTTCGAGCAGTTTGGGGCCTGCCAGAACGCTGACAACTCTCTGCTGATGTCCGGCCATTTATGAATAGGTTGAACCACTCCCTAATTTGTGTTACACCCATCGCATCTTCTCCAAACACCTGCTGAATCTTACGAATTGATTTGCTTTGAGAATCACCAAGCTTTTGACATAATTTGATGCAGTACCTTTGCTCAACACGTACAGTCATTTTAAGAGAATCGGTAATCCGATGAACACGTTGTGTAGCACATCACTCAGCGACCGACAGGCAGCGACTAACGCGCAAGAAGGCGGTGATAAAATTCACGCATGAAAGTGTCTTCCTTCACTGTGTAGAGTGGCACCGCCCTATCGTCTCTATTTCGCACAGAAAAAAATAAAAGAAGGATACTTTTTAGACAGACGTCGTATATATATATATATATATATATAAATATATATATATATATATATATATATATATATATATATATATATATATATATATATATATTTTATAGAAAGAAAGATGAAGATGAAAAATTGTACAAAATTACATAAAGTTAAATAAATTAATACAAATTTTATTACATCGAAAGTTCAGTAGCAAGGAGTTACATTAATCCTTAAACCATGATTTTTCAAAGATAAAACTCTTCTCGTCAGAGGATAAAATCCAGTAATATGGTATTTATAACAATTTTGATTTTTTCAGTATAGACCATTTTAGGGAAAATTGAGTGTTATTTGATTTAAATTCTTTGATTAATTTAGTTAGAGAGGTGTTGTTATTGGTATTGTTATTGAATGAGTAAGTATGGGTGGATATTTAGGATTTTATAAATTGTGAGGTCGATCCTATGTATGTATATATCCTAGGGTTAGCTATCCTGTCAGTTACTGGGTTGCTTCTGGTTGTGGCCATTATGGTGTAACAAGGTTGGTTCGGGTTTGGGTTTCTAGAGTTAGGTGGGGTTGTGGGACGGGGTGATGTAAGTTCGGTGGTATTGTTTAGGTTAGTGGTGCGTTGGGGTAATTTAGTTACGGTACATGCATAGACTACACTATTAACTATCTACACCATAACGTCTCTTTCGTCTTCGAAAATGACTACGCAATACTGCTAATTTTTTTACTTCCCGGCCATTTATTTCTTTATCCCCAACCTTTTTTGTTTTTTATTCTCCAATTTTTCAAAGTGAAATGGAACTGGGTAATATTTAATTGTTATAAATACCATATTACCAGATTTTATCCTCTGACGAGAAGAGTTTTATCTTTGAAAAACCATCGTTTAAGGATTAATGTAACTCCTTGCATCTGAACTTTCGATGTAATAAAATTTGTATTAATTTTATGTAATTTTATGTAATTTTGTACAATTTGTTATCTTCATCTTTCTTTCTTTAAAATTGATTGCTCTACTCAACGTATTGAGCTTTATTTTATCGAGATAGATCACTCTACGATATTTCACTTATCGTTAATTCTATTATCATTAGTATATATATATATATGGCTTTGCTAGCTATTTCTTCCCAAAATTCGTTACTTGAAATATTTTAAAATGTTATTTAAAATGATAAACATACATCCATAACGTTGTTGTAAACATGCTACTTAAAATAATAAACATTTAATTCATAACTTTGTTGTAAAGACGAAACGCAATCTTTCTCATTTATTTATATAGAAAGATAAACATTCACATTTTGGTAATTTCGATACAAATGTATTCATCTTTCAAATGAGACTGTACGGAAAAAAATTCGTTCCACTTGCAATTTAGAAATGCATCGCAACTTTTTGAAAATCAAGTCAGTCTCTCTAAAGAAAGGTACGTTTGAAAACTAATGCTTACTATTTATCCAGGAAATAAAACAACATTGCGAAACAGAACCAAACATTTATTGAATTAAAAATAGTAATAAATATTGGTTAATAGATAAAATATTGTTTGTGAAAAACCAATATAGAAATTAGTTAACCTTGCAACTGATATCGCTTATGCATATTATGCAAAATTAGATTAACTTGAAATCGAGCGTTTTGACTGTTCGAGCGATAAATTGGCCCAACTTCCGGATTTATTCATTCAGATATACGTTATTAAATATTATAGAAGAAATAACTAGAGTTATAAATTACTTGTGTAAGAACATACATTTTTTTGTGCATAATTTGGATTATTCGGACTACGGTTCCCATCTTCAGTGTTATCATTACAACGTTTCGGTCGCTGTAATCTCTGGCCTTCTTCAGGTGTATATTTTCGAATTCGTGAATTTTTCTGTCGAACTTAAGAATCTGGACGGAATTTCGAATGGAACCTTTTATTTATTCCACGGGGATAGCATGACCGGGTAGAAGTCTTCAGCAATTCGCAATTCTTCAATCTTCAGATGGCTATCATTTAAAACTGAATTATACTTAGATATCCACTGCGCCACGGGTCCTTGCGGACAATACTAGTATTTTTTGTTTTTAATGTGCAGTCTTACTACTTATCACTATGTGCCCCTACTTTTATTACTACATATTATTGTATATATATATATATATATATATATATATATATATATATATATATATATATATATATATATATAAAACATTTGTATATATATATTTAATTTTTAATTTTTAATATATATTTTTAATTTTAAAACATTTGTAGATAAAGAAAATAACCAAGAGGAAAAAAGGGGGGTTATTATAATGGAATCATCTAACTCTATAAAATAGATGTTCTGTAAAATAGTAAACTCACTTTGAAAGGAACAACACAGGCAAGGAGAAACTATATTTAATAACTTTAGAAAAACAAATCTGGAGGCAAAACTAAATCAAATATGCGTATACTTTTTAATTAAAAATAATTATTAAATAGGGAGGTGGTGTCTGATCAACACTGCTGGGATGCCATGATGAAGAAATCCCGAAACAGTTTTCATGGTAAACAACTGACGATCCCTTATATAAAAAAACATATATAAAAATATATTTATATTAGAGTAAATTCTTGGAAGTTAACTAATATAGTGATTGCAGTAGATTGATTGATTTACTAGACAAAAACTTTTCAACGAAATTTTTTTTCTTTTCCAGTTTTGAAGGTTAAAAAACTTTCCGAGACAGTATATATATATATATATATATATATATATATATATATATGTAAAAATAAAAATGGAATAAAGAATAAGCAATTCAACAACTAACAAAAATAAACTCAAAAACTCATGTTGTAAAGTTCCACCGAGATATTTCGGCCGTAGATACGACCATTTTCGATCAGTTAATAAACTTTATTTCAAAACGGAAAAGTTTTCAAATTTATACAGAGAATGCGATTGGAAGAAAATGTCACGTGCAGAGAACAACAAAACGTGGAGAAAAAGGAATGCGAGGAATGTTATGAAAAGAGAAAGAAAAAGAAGATGAAGAAGAGGAGGAAGAAGAAATAGATACCAATCAAACAGTATCTTTAGAACGTCAGTTGAAGAAGACGAAACGAAGAAGAAGAGAAAGAGAGAGCAAACGTGAGAAAGGGTAAATCGACATGTCGTTGTCGAAAACTATTTTTTTTTTTTTCTTCTTCAATAGTTTTCGACAACGACATGTCGATTTACTCTTTCTCACGTTTGATCTCTCTTTCTCTTCTTCTTCGTTTCGTCTTCTTCAACTGACGTTCTAAAGATACTGTTTGATTGGTATCTATTTCTTCTTCCTCCTCTTCTTCATCTTCTTTTTCTTTCTCTTTTCATAACATTAATCGCATTCCTTTTTCTCCCCGTTTTGTTGTTCTCTGCACGTGACATTTTCTTCCAATCGCATTCTCTGTATAAATTTGAAAACTTTTCCGTTTTGAAATAAAGTTTATTAACTGATCGAAAATGGTCGTATCTACGGCCGAAATATCTCGGTGGAACTTTACAACATGAGTTTTTGAGTTTATTTTTGTTAGTTGTTGAATTGCTTATTCTTTATTCCATTTTTATTTTTACATATTGTCCGAAACATTGTTTCTTTTTTCCCATATATATATATTATTATTATATATAGATTGTATTATTATATATAGATTCAGGTATGACTACATGCGTATAATTTTAGATAATATTTCCAATAGATTCTCTTTCTTGGAATCCAGACGGTCAGAAAATCTACGACACGCTGTTGGTCGTTGTCTCTTTCTTCTTCTTTCTCTATGTCTGCCTACTTGTTTCTTTCTTTCTTTTTTCCTATCGGGTTTGAGAACACGAATTAGTCTGAGCTAAAAATGTATGTCTAATAGTTATGTATATGAATATGCATGGTTATGGTAGTGTGTGGGTTGTGTTGCGTGTGTGTGTGCTCGTAGGATGTGTACATATTTAGGTTTGCCTATGTATGCGTGTGAGTAAGGTTGTCTATATGTATTATGTCGCCAACTCGTAAGTGCCATAATGTAATGTGGTTTTGACACGGCCGTTATTATTTGTAAAACATAAAGATCCCCCCCTTCGATCGCCATAGAAAAATATAAGATTTAAATTCCCCCTCTCTCTAAAAAGATGTATCAGATAGGTTGCTACTACAACTCTCTCGAGTTATATTTTAATTTCCCTTCAGTCTCAAAAATGTAATTGTCTGGATTGATGCTTGAAAAACCCACAAGGTTGCAATAAATTATTTCATCGACAATTATGTAATTTCGTGTTATTATATTTTATGTTATATATATATATATATATATATATATATATATATATATATATATATATATATATATATAATAACCTTATCTATTATTTAAAATTAATAGTTATATATACATATTATAACCTTATCTATTATTTATAATCAATAGTATATATATATATATATATATATATATATATATATATATATAGAGAGAGAGAGAGAGAGAGAGAGAGAGAGAGAGACCAGATATATATATATATATAGTCCAGATATTTACTTTTGTTACGTTGACGACACCTTTTGTCTGTTCAACAATGAAACGGAAGCGGACGTTTTTTTTACGTCCCTTAATAATATTCATCCAGCTCTTAAATTCACAATTCATAAGGAAGCCAATTCCTCACTTCCATTTCTTGATGTATTGGTTAATAAAGCTTCCTCTGGTTTCTTGACGTCAGTATATCGGAAACCTACCTTTACTGGTCTTTACACTCGTTGGGACTCATTTTGTTCCACAAAACAAAAAAGTTCAATCTTATTAAGATCTTTACCCATAGGACCTTAATGATTTGTTCAAAGACCAAACTGGACGAAGAAATTAAATTCATCAATAAGACCCTCTGCAACAATGGCTATCCTTTAGACATTGTACAATCTACGATTAAAGCCAAAATATAATTTTTTTACAAAAGCAAATCAGCTTCTGTAGACAGATGCCCTATTTACCTTCGCCTACCTTGGCTTGGTAACATTAGTGATAGATTCGCCAAACGAATCTCTTTGTCTGTACAACAATGTTATTTTGCTGCGAATACGCGAGTTGTTTTTTCCTCCCGACCGATCTTGACTTCTATTCGAAAAGATGTCTTTCCCCACATCACAATAATTCTATTATTTATTTATTTAAATGTAGTTGCAGTATGCACTACGTTGGGATGACGTCACAAAGATTAGATATCCGGATCAAACAACACGTACCCACAAAAATTCGTAATGTAAATTATTCACCAACGGACGTGCTACATAATACTTATGGTTCGTCGATAGCCGAACATCTTATAAATAACCGCACATGTGCCTCTAATTTCAGTGTCGACTTATTCTCCATTCTTAGTAAGTCGCACTCTCCCTACCATCTCAATATTCTAGAAACAATCTATATTAAGTCCTTGAGACCTTCTTTGTGCAAGCAAAGAGCAAACTCTCATCGGGCTTAAGCCCGAGGAAATTTTCTGTTTGTAATGTTGTTTCTATTTGATTGAACTTTTTTTGTACCCTTTTCCCTCGCTATAATTCTCATAGCATCTTTATCATATTTTTTTACACGATACCTCGATATTTGGTTCTGTTGAGCGAGGTACGAAACCGGTCAGCTGCCCTTTCATCTTTTTAATTCTTAATTCATCATGATTAATAAATATTGTCTCTTTCTAGCCATTATAAAGTTTTGTACTACAAAGAAAATAGTTATATATATATATATATATATATATATATATATATATATATATATATATATATATGTATATATATTGTAACTATTATCTATTATTTATTATTAATAGTTCCGATATTGTATTAAATTCTATATTAAGTCTGCTTAGTAAGTCATTGTCGCGAAACTTGTGTACTGTTTCTTTGTTCCGTTCGAAATTCCGTCCAGATTCCAGAGATTACAGAAATATTCCCGAGTCGAAAAGATACACTTGGAGAAGGCCGGAGGTAACAGCGACCGAAACGTTGTGAGAATAACACTGAAGATCAGAACAGTAGTCCGAATAATCCAAATTATACAAATTACAAATCCTCATCTCAAAAATTCAGAAACATTATATTTAAAAAAAAGTTCAATTGAAACTAGTAGGTTTTCTCTATGAAGAAATCTGTTCGAATCATAGATAAATAACCCTTTTTTTCTACCAATAATTATTGATCCGATTAATCTGAGTGTCCCCACGGCAGTCGCCATACTGCTCATAGCATTTATTTTGATTTTTCATTTACCGGCAAATCGTACGTGTTTGAAAAGAACGAACATTCATTATCGCCGGTCAGATGTTGGACGGCGAACGCAGCCACCGACGCGGAGTAATTACACTCGACGCTCAATCGTGAGAATGAGAGACCCGAGGCGTCATACCCACACCCAGTTGAACTGGCTGTGCCTAATCGAATTATATAATTAGCTTCTTTAATTAATCTATTCAGTGTTAGCCTCGTACGACAAGCGTAATGACATTAACACTTGACTTCAAAGCAGCAAGCTCAAATTCTTTTACGGGCAAGCTTTTATTATAGAAGGCGAGCGCAGAGAATGCCCTTTGATCTTTTAAAGAGTTGCAGTGCATGACACAAAGAAAGGGGGTACGAACATCATCCAATTTAATGAACCGACGTTTCTCGGGATTGAAAGAGGAAAACTGTCTTTTCCCACTCTGCTCATGATATCATATTACTATTTACTACTCGCCCCTAACCCTAACCCTAACCCTTGATATAGTCAGAAGAAATTGAATAAAAAAAAGACTTTCTTATTAAGTCTATTATACATATTGTTGTAATTTCATTAAAAATGGATGGACATATTTGATGTTTAAAGGGTGTTTCACTCACATAGCTCCCTTAGGATTAATTTAGAGATTTGGGACCACTTCCATTGTCTTCCTCAGAAATATTTACATATAAATATACTTTTATTTTTATGTAGATTCTCTAACCTTTCATTCAATATGGAATACACATGCATAGATTGACACACACACATATATATGTATATATGTGTGTGTGGGTATATATATATATATATATATATATATATATATATATATATATATATATATATATATCAGTAGTAAGTTTTTGAAAGGCTGTGGACAATGCAAGTTCCGGGTAAGATGCAAATTGTAAGGAACAAAAACAATAATAAATCGAATACGAAATATGACTTACTATTTATTTTTCCTTTTTTTCTAAAATCTTACATAACAGCAAGAGTGTTTTTAGCTGTTCGTGTGATGTCCGGGTGATTAAAAATCACTATTTGATATTTCGGGAAAAGACTTCCCTTTGTCAAAAATAATTAAACCAGAAGAAATTTGTTTTCTCCGACTGTGTAGAGAATACTACAAAACAAAATGGTTGCCAGATGTAGACCGGTCTACATCTGGCAGCCATTTTGTTTTGTATGAATGTTTGTATGAATAACAAAAATTATACTAAAAATAGCTGTACTTGTTATTGAGCATTTTTATAAACACTGGAGTTTCAATGGATTAAGTTAGGTAGATACAAATATAACACATGTACTATATATATATATATATATATATATATATATATATATATATATATATATATATATATATATATATATAGGATCAAAATGAACCAAAGTGAAAACTTTTAGTAGATGGAACCTATTGTGAAAAGGATTAGCTCAATATACGAGATAGAGCAATAGTAGAGATAGAAGAAAAAAGAGTGATAAATATGCGATGATTGTCCAAATTTATTTCAAATTTCAATTGTTCAATGCAAGGTTGTCAGTAATAAACTAGTGTTTATTTTTCTTTCCTTAAGCCAAGGCTTTTCAAAGATCGAAATCTTATCATCAGAGGAGAAATACAGATGGATAAGTTGGCTTTCGAAAAAACCAAAGTTCAAATATTTGAAAAAATATGAGAATTATTATTAAAAATTATTAAAATAATTTTTGTCAAAAAACGTACTGAATGAAAAGAAAATTTCGTGAAAAAGATATACAATTGTCCGGGTGGTAAGTTTCACTAGTTTATTACTGACAACCTTGCATTGAACAATTGAAATTTGAAATAAATTTGGACAATCGTCGCATATTTATCACTCTTTTTTCTTCTATCTCTCTCTCTCTCTATATATATATATATAGATATATATATATATATATATATATATATATATATATATATATATATATATAATATTAAAATGTGTAATTAAATAAAAGATAATTGCATCATCGTTTAATACTAATCTATCGTGATAATATAAAGCTCAATATGTAGAATAGAGCAATAAATTCTAGAGAAAAAAGATGAGAATAAAAAAATGTAAAGATACAATATTTATTAGAACATCAAAAGATCAGAGCAAGGAGCTTCATATCCTTAATCCATGGATTTTCAAAGATAAACTCTTTTCATTAGAGGATAGGGAAAAGCCTATCCTCTGATGAAAAGAGTTTATCTTTGAAAATTCATGGATTAATGATATGAAGCTCCTTGCTCTGATCTTTTGATGTTCTAATAAATATTGTATCTTTACAGTTTTTTTATTCCCATCTTTCATCTCTAGAATATATATATAAATATATATATATATATATATATATATATATTTCGTTGTTCGCTATTTTTATGGTTGACTTATATCTATTTACTGTGTATGTATTAAAATGGTGCAATTGAGTCACGCTATTTTTTTGGGGGGTGGGGGGAGAGATACCTTTTACTGTCAATAGTGATGTTTTAATTCCATGTAGAAGATGTTGGCATGCAGTCCTGAGATACTGGGTTCTATAGGACAGGGGCGGGCAACCTTTTCAGAGTGAGGACCAGATGAGACTTTTAGAAGAAGATTACGGGCCGGAGTGAAAAACGAAATCTCAGAATTACTATATTTTGTTTACATGAATAAATTGTGCAAAAATTGCATTGAACACTCTACAAATCTGATATTTTTTCTCAAGAGACTTCTGTATGTGATGTTATAAAAGGCGCCGACGAAGAGCCATTTTGGAATCATAAAAAATAATGACGGGGGAAGTAGCAAGTTGATTCAGCATTTGTTTTGACACACCTCACATAAGTTCAGTGTTTTATGCCCTTTCCTCGTCTCTCGTTTCCTCTTTGCCGCTCTCTTTCTTTTTTTCTATTTTTTATCTCGGGCCAAAGATTCGAAATTAATAGTTAAAGAAAAATGAAATATACATGCATCATCGCTCGCTGATATTTATACATTTTTATCCCACTGTAAATCTTAATCGAAACCTACTTTTCCGTCTACGTCACAAAATGATATGAGTTTTACTGGGAGGTCCGCGGGCCGGATTGCAATAATAAAGCATAGCAGGGTGTCAGACCGGACGCTAAGCCTTCGCGGGCCGGATGCGACCCGCGGGCCGGAGGTTGCCCATCCCTGCTATAGGATGTTATTTGTTTTGCAGGTTTGCTGTTTATATATTATATCAAGTGTGTGCTGTCGCCTATTACGAATACTAGTTTGTGTCTATCGGTTATGTATTCCCGTTGCTATACACACACAAGGATGCAGCATTGCGGCGATGGGACATGGACTGGAGCTTGGTTGCAAGTGAGAGAACCTATTAGGTTGGCGACTCTTAATTGGACCTTGTCAAGGAGGGAGAGACTAGTAGATGATGCACCAGCCCAGATGTGGCAACAATACTCCATTAATGGGCGGATGGTGGCTTTGTAGAGATGTTGGCTTGTATTCAGGTTCTTCATTATATATGATGGTTTATTTTTATATGCGTATAATAAAGCCTGTGGATAACTTCATCTAAGCTATATATAGAAATATAGTACCTAGGCCTTTACAACCCAACTACACAGGACACGTCAGAACGTGTCCCGTGAAGGTGGGGTGTAGGGAACTACTTAATTAAGAGAGTATTGATTTACTCCTCTCCAGGAGTTAGGCACAAGGCCAGTTTTTATCTTACTCCCACAAGTAAGATGTGACCCAAGGTCGGGTCGGGAAAGTGGGGTTTAAAAATTGCCTGGGCAGCCCCGTCGGTATTCCCCGGTAGGGGCGCCTCAGGCAGTAAGCAATGAACTTACTCCTCCCCAAAGAGGGGAGGCGAAGCCTGGGAGGGTGGACCTCCTAGAACTGCACAAGACAGACCCATTGGCCGGTGTAAATCAAGGCCCAAAGGACAAGACAATACCAGTCTATGGGGTGCAGTATCCATCGGAACAGATACTACACTTTGATCTTAGCCAAAAGACTAAGGATCGAGTGTAGCCAAGGGATAATGTAGAGAGGTCCATCTATAGTTGATATTGATGGACTTATTTGTATGATGGATTTGGTTGGGTGCATTTTTATGACGTGGCAAACGAAACCTTACTACAAAAAAAACAACAAACGTAGGAGAGCCTTCTACTCCAAGAGCTTCTTCCATCGAGCTGCCGGCCTTTGCAACTCCCTCCTTGCTCCCTGTTCCCCAACTGTACCGACATGCAGAAAGTTTAAACTAATGTGGATAGAAATTTCGCTGCACAGCTCCCAATTCATGATGGCCCCTAAATTTTTACTCTAATTCTCATTAGCCCCCGACGTCTACAGTAGCAAATTGCCTTGTTTGGGCTGAACTAAGTTGAAATATAAAAAATAAATTTTAAAAATTCTTTCCAATTTTCAAACAACATTCTATTTTTTACTGCCAACAAATTGACGAAGTGCACCAGAAGCTCCAACTTATGCGCCCGAAATTGGTCAATATGCAGGGACCAATTTTCCTCCATGACCACGCTCGCCCGAATGTTGCAAAACTGACCCTGCAGAAGCTGAACGAATTGGGCTACGAGACTCTGCCTCATCCGTCATATTCACCGGACTTCTCGTCCACCGATTATCACTTTTTGAAGCATCTCGACAACTTCCTGCGCGAGAAATGCTTCAAAAGCCGAGATGATGCCGAATCGGCCTTCAATGACTTCATCGCTACCAGAACTCCGGATTTTTATGATAATGGAATAAGTAAACTTGTTTCCCGTTGGCAAAAATGTGTTGATTCTAATGGTTCTTATTTTGATTAATAAAGTTTGGTATAAAAGAAGTTATGGTTTTTTGAAGTTGAACGTCAAAAAACGCCATTGTTTTTGCACCAACCCAATAGTTACGAATCATTAAACCCAACATTGAACCCGCATAAATCACAAAGGAGTATCTAAGTATATGAGTATACATTCCATTTCTTATGTTTGATTCTAAATTTGTTTCGTTATAATGATAGGTGGGAGAACATCTTCCATCCTATTACCAAAATACCGAAATCGATTCTGATCTCAGTTGTTGTATTTAGCTCAGTAGGAAAGAAGTGTAGTATCTGTTCTGATACTACAGTTAATCTTTTCTGTCCTCCCTTAGTGAATAAGAAATCCTTCGAGACTGAGGCAACTTTTTTTTTGTCCCAATCCAAAGTGCCTATTTTTGTAATAGCTGGATTTTTCCCCACATTAAAAAAAACACCTTGTGTCTAACTCTGCACTCGTGGGGAGGCAATAAATAAGGACCATTCTTTAATGTGATAAAAGTTCTGGATTAAATTTCCATTTTCACGGGGAATGACCTCTTGGACACATTTCTTTTCGCCCATTATTGTCTTTATTTTGAATACGACAGCTGACTTCTTATGAAATAAAACGAAACGACAATTTGTAAAAAAAATGACCGTTTTTATTTATTGATCATTTGTTTCTCATTAAAGTCACCGTCGTTGGTTTGTTCTTTTTATAGCAGGTGCGATCAAGTGTGACGACTGTGTACGACATGACAGATCCGTAGCTGATATTAAAACTGGGTACGATTTTTATGCATGTGCACCCACTTCGTATCTGTTCTGATTGTTTCGGTTTTTTTGGTGTTGTTGTGGTTGTTGTTGATTGTTGGTGTTGCTTGTTGTTGTTTTTGCTTGTTGTTTTTGCTTATGGTTGCTTGTTGTTGCTTGTTGCTGTTGCTTATTGTTGTTGCTTGTTGTTGTTGCTTATTGTTGTTGCTTGTTGCTGTTGCTTATTGTTGTTGCTTGTTGCTGTTGCTTATTGTTGTATTTTGTTGTTGCTGTTGATGTTGCTTGTTGTTGTTGCTGTTGATGTTGCTTATTGTTGTTGCTTGTTGCTGTTGCTTATTGTTGTTGCTTGTTGCTGTTGCTTATTGTTGTTGCTTGTTGCTGTTGCTTATTGTTGTTGCTTGTTGCTGTTGCTTATTGTTGTTGCTTGTTGCTGTTGCTTATTGTTGTTGCTTGTTGTTGTTACTGTGTATGTTGTATTTTGTTGTTGCTGTTGATGTTGCTTGTTGTTGTTGCTGTTGATGTTGCTTATTGTTGTTGCTTGTTGCTGTTGCTTATTGTTGTTGCTTGTTGCTGTTGCTTATTGTTGTTGCTTGTTGCTGTTGCTTATTGTTGTTGCTTGTTGCTGTTGCTTATTGTTGTTGCTTGTTGCTGTTGCTTATTGTTGTTGCTTGTTGTTGTTGCTTATTGTTGTTGCTTGTTGTTGTTACTGTGTATGTTGTATTTTGTTGTTGCTGTTGATGTTGCTTGTTGTTGTTGCTGTTGATGTTGCTTGTTGTTGTTGCTGTTAGTGTTGCTTGTTGTTGTTGTTGCTGGTTGTTGTTGTTGTTAAGCGAGTCGGATTCTACACACAGCTCACGAAGATCGCGCCTCAAGATATGTCTGGTCTGCATGAAGTCCTTCTTATTGGTCGCAACTATTTGGTAGACTGCAGGATTGCAGGTTTCACCTTCAACCCCGATAGAGAAAAAAAGAACCAGCGGTTGCATACGATATCGGGAAAGGTTTGCTCGATAACACGCAATTCAATTGCACTGAAGCAACGTTCTCACTCTCATGCCATTGATTTACGGTTCCGAGCTAGACACATCTTTACTTGCCACATGCAGAGGCAGAGACGACCAGAGGACGACGGATCCTGATGCCGACTCTTCCTTTTTACCACGGTGAGGAATGTTTGTACTTTAGGGGAGGGGAGTTGGTCAGTACTCGTATAACTTAAGTCACTCGAGTAATTTTATCGACCATTACATATTAATTCCATCTCACAAGATTAAAAAAGCAAAATAAAGTTTTCTACTTTGCCCCAATGTTCCGACTCAGAAAATCCCTCTTTCCACAATTATTTTTTAAAAACTTTAATCTTATTAATTTATGAATAATATTCCATAATCAGAGTTGACCAGTATTGTGTCATTTCTTTTTCATCAAAAAACACAAAAGCAAAAATAAACACACTTTTTTCCTTTGTTTTTTTTGATGAAATGTCTTTGTTATGGGTGTATCCACGCCGATGTCGTTGGCGATTATGAATTCAAATTCTGGTTGTAGAACTAAGAAAGCATTGGCATGATCGAAGTTTAAGAAAATGGGTGGTTCATTTAAAGCATTGTTGGGTCAGTATTATAAAATTGAAAATAGAAGCCTTTATCAATGCAAGATTAATTTGACAGCATATCTGCATCCGGTAGTTTAAGAAAATGGGTCGTTCATTTAAAGCATTGTTGGGTCAGTATTATAAAATTGAAAATAGAAGCCTTTATCAATGCAAGATTAATTTGACAGCATATCTGCATCCGGTAGTTTAAGAAAATGGGTCGTTCATTTCAAAGCATTGTTGGGTCAGTATTATAAAATTGAAAATAGAAGCCTTTATCAATGCAAGATTAATTTGACAGCATATCTGCATCCGGTAGTTTCTATAATAGAAACTCTTCCATGAAAAATGGCTTTTTCTTGCCTTGACCGAGTACAAACTCGACTTCGAAATCTAGTGAGGAACGATATCTTTTTTTCGTAACAACCCCTTTCTCACAGAAGAGATGTTGTTAGTCTTTCTCTACTCTATCTATATTTTCTACGGTAGGTGTTCGACTGAGCCCCAATCTCTGGTTTCTACTTGTAGATTATTCACAGAAAAACTCATCTAGCTACAACCACTGTCAATAGTTTCTCTTTCTTCCGCTGTGTACCTAAAGCTAAATAGAATCTGCATGAACAAAGTTTTTTTTTGAAGAACTACCTGCCTGTGTACACGATACCACAGGGCTGCTTCCCAGCTTACTACAACATGGTCATTTTCAATTTCAGTGCTAACAAATCTTTGTCAAGCTTAAATAAACAAATTCTAACCATTTAACCTGTCTTTTCCAATCTTCAGAAAAGTGTTGTCCTTTGCCAACCGACAATATAATTTACCTTTATCCTCGAGTGACCTTTAGGCCTTGATAAGCGGTGACCCATTTATAAAAAGAGACACTTATTGAGTTTCTTTTTTAATTTTTGTTATTTACGTTTAAGACTGATATCCTTATCTCAGTAGTTGTTTTGTTTACAAAACCGCGGCCGATTTACTCTCCGGACTTCGCTAGGCATCCTTTATTGTAATCGGCGAGATTTATGCCTGCCAAGTTTGCTTGAAATCTAGTCCGTAGTTCCTTTAAAAACAACAAAAAAAGACGAATAGTTTATTTTATTGTATGGATGATACAGAAAACATTTTCATTCTTTTTGATTCCATCATCTCCGAGGGAAAGTAATCTTTAATTATATGGAATTTTAATTGTTTAATTGGATCATACGCGATGAGGCTGAAACAGCTCTTGCCTGCGCTGAACGGTGATTACAGGGGAAAGCCCACCCAGTTTAGCATGGCCGTTAGCGGGAAGGCTACAAAAACGCAATTCAAACATACGAATAAATTACATTAAAAGACACGAATAAAAAAGAAAACCACAAAAATAAAAATGATTCGCTCTGCCTTTTATTCAAATCTCGGTTCATCTACCCGGAAGGTACCCGTTGAATTATTTATTAGCTTTAACCTCCAACTTTCAAATGACAGGAAATTTAACTGGGTATCTTTCTTGTTTTTAATCTTGAATTACCATCAAAAGTTTTTATTTACTCCTCTCCAGGAGGTTAGGCACAAGGCCAGTTTTATCTTACTCCCACAAGGTAAGATGTGACCCAAGGTCGGGTTGGGGAAGTGGGACTTGAAAAGCCAGCGCCCGAGAAGGTGAGCACTTTGGTCATTAAAAATTGCCTGGGCAGCCCGTCGGCATTCCCCGGTAGAGGGGCCTCAGACAGTAAGCAATAAACTTACTCTCCCCAAAGAGGGGAGGAAAAGCCTGTGAGGGTGGACCTCCTAGAACTGCACATGGACAAACCCATAGACCGGCGGTATCAAGCCCCGAAGGATAAGACGACACCGGTCTATGGGGTGCAGTATCCATCGGAACAGATACTACACTTTCTTCCTAGTCAAAAGGCCGAGCAGATCTATCTCATTTATGTAAACAGGTTAGGAAAAAGCAAACCATATTCAGGGCCGGCGGGATAGTTATGAAAGTGGGGGGGGGCTTCTCCTAAAAAGTGGGGGCCCCGGTTAAACACATGCATATCAACTTAATTATTGATGACCGTAAAGTGGGGGGCCCATGTCAAAAAGTGAGGGGGCTTCACCCCCCCTGCCCCCTGTCCCCCCCGGTGCCGCCGTCCATGATATTCAGATTTATATTACTATAATAGAGATTGTGTGTGTGTGTGTATAGTTGCAACCAAAATCAAGAATAGTATTTCTAATTCGTCACAATAAGACCATACAGGATGACACAAAAATGCCATCCATATTGTAAACCAAGCAATTCCGTTCATCTCCCAAACTAATATAGATTTGCTGCGAAAACTTAGAAATGCTAATTAAAACAAAATACTAAATCAGAGAAGCAAAGCAAAAGATAATAAAAAAATGCGTAAAAAAGATTTCAATTTGAAACTTCTCTTTTCTTTCTATTTTGAGCTTCACTGATTGATGCATTGTTTTATATGAATATACTAGTGCAAACATTGGCGAAGCATAATTTTTTCCCAGTCAATTTTGATGCACTCGTTTATAAGACCAAAGAAAGCATTGTTGGATAATGACCCTGTGAGGCCGGACGCATTTTGAAGTGAACGTATGTTGGATATCGTTTGGTTTGGCTTGCGCAATTTAGTGCGGGTGGACCCGTACAGTCGAGTGCAAAAAACAAACAAACTGGTTCTCACAGTTCGTGCACCTGCGCATAGGGGTTCTGTGACATCACGGGCTTTTGTGTGGGAAACAGAGTTTTGCCATTCTGGGTTTTAGAAGCAAGCCGAACAGACGTGTGTTGCCGGACCGACTTGACCTTGTGGGGTTAGGTCTGATCGGCCACACGACTAAGAAAGTAGACACAGGCAAACAACGGCAATGACAAAGAAGAGAGGACAAACACTGGTGAACAGTTAAAAAATGTGATGTTTATTTTACCATAAGAGATGGTAATAACAATGAGTAACAGGTTTTTTGGGTGTGATGCCACTGGAAAACAGGAGAGACTGGACAATCGGGAGTGACGTCACTGGTATAAGCAAACTGGAAACGACAGGAGTGGTGTCATCGTTTAGGGAAAAGCTGGGTAGCTGTCGATGGGTATTGACATGGGTGTTTTCCTGATGACGTCACTGGGACAGGAGAGACTGGACAGCCGGGAGTGACGTCTCTGGTGCAGCAAACTGGAAACGACAGGAGTGGTGACGTCGGTGAGGGAAAAGCTGGGTAGCTGTCGATGGGTGTTGACAGGAGTTTTCCTGATGACGTCACTGGGACAGGAGAGACTGGACAGCCAGGAGTGACGTCTCTAGTGACAGCAAACTGGAAACGACAGGAGTGGTGTCGTCGTTGAGGGAAAAGCTGGGTAGCTGTCGATGGGTGTTGACAGGAGTTTTCCTGATGACGTCACTGGGACAGGAGAGACTGGACAGCCGGGAGTGACGTCTCTGGTGCAGCAAACTGGAAACGACAGGAGTGGTGACGTCGGTGAGGGAAAAGCTGAGTAGCTGTCGATGGGTGTTGACAGGATATCCTTGTTGTTTGCTGGCTGTCAAAGAAAAGAAAAGAAATTCCCTGATAAGGGCTGTTGAAAAACAAAGAAAGCTGGAGAAGTTTGGGCAGGAGAAGTGCTGATGCAGAAACTCTGGACTGCAGGAATTCAGGACTGCTGGATGCAGGAGTTCGGACTGCTAGGATGCAGGAGTTCGGACTGCTAGCATGCAGGAGTTCAGACTGCTAGGATGCAGGAACATCAGACTGCTGGATGCTAGGAGGTCTCGTTACCCCCTGGTGGAATCCAAGTTATTTATCTACCTCCCACAAGGTAAGATGTGACACAAGGTCGGGAAAGTGGGATAAGATAAGCCAACGCTCGAGAGGTGAGCACTCTGGCTATTTAAAAATTGCCTTGGCAGCGCCGTCGGCATTCCCCGGTAGAGGCGCCTCAGACAGTAAGCAATAAACTTACTCCTCCCCAAAAAGGGGAGGCAAAGCCTGGGGGGTGCACCTCCTAGAACTGCACAGGACCGGCAACCCCCAATAGACAGGCGTAAATCCACTCACCCAAAGGCCTGGACGATACCAGTTTATTAGGCGGGGTAAAAACCTGGGAGGTTGCATCCAATTTTTGAGTCAAAAGCTAGAGATTTCATGAAGTTCGTGTCGAGTCACCTTCGATGGTCCTGTGAAAGGGATTAAATTTCAAAGAATAAATTCTGAAGAAATCTCCCGCCGTACAAACTGGTTGACAAACGCCTTGAATGTATTAGTGAGGTTATCGGCATAGTTGCCGAAATACATTTGTATTCCTTAATGAAAAATTAAGGAAAATATTCGCTGGCCGGTCTTTTGCTGAGTCATTGTTTACAAAATGGCGATTAAAAATTGGGTTTTTCCAAAAAGTGTAAAAAAAAAACGTTAACGAATGTCGTGGCACAGGCAGCAGCCAGTAACTTTCCATGGAAAGGGTTAAAAAGGCCACTGCTGCTGTTGGTGTTTGTCCAAAATCATGGCAAAAAAAAACAAAACAACGACTCCTGCTGCTGCTAGTTTTCCCAAGGTGGCGTGTTTTCCAAATGTAAACACATGTCGCGCGGTTGCGGTGTGTCGAACCGCGACACGTGTTTCTCTATGTAGTCCGAAATGAAAAATGGAATTTATCTCCCTAAGAGAATACAGGCTGTTTTGTGAGAAACCTCATTGCTAGGCAAGACCCTTTCGAACTGAAATGGTCCATTTTGGGGAGGGCTAGCAAATATAAACCGAACAAAAGGAAGAGATGCAACCTATGTGCATTAGAGTCGTACCACATCATGACATCTAGAGATAATTTACTGAACGCTAGGCAGGAAATACTACAATGCTGTCTGCATAGAAACCGATACCTGTTATCAAGCCTAAAACCTGGATAGGAGGGGAATTGGGGGAAGTATAAACTTACAGCAGAGATAGGCAGGATGGGCCCTTCCGGGGGCAATCTGGAGCAATAATTAGTGTATAATATAGAGGCTAAGAGTTAGTAACACGTACTTATGCTAAGATATGACTTGATTCGATTATTAGCGGAGGCTCAGGACTTAGGTTAGGGGTGATAAGGTAGGAATATTCTATCGAAATAATGCCCATTGATAGTCAACTACAGTAAATACTTCTTCAGCAGAATAGAGGGGGGAAATTTTGTTACATATAAAAAGATAGTGAAATAATAAATAATAAATCACAATTATTCTCAGAAATGCATTGGGAATTTCAAGTAATTTTAAGTGAAAAATACGAAATAACAACTTGGATGCTATCACTATTTAATTAAATTAGGTTAAATTAAATTAAATTAGTTTTCAATTAGATTAAATTAAATAATACAATGGGTGGCAGGAATGGGGGAAAAATAATTAAGGAAAAAATAATTAAAAAAACATGCATGCCGACACGGACTTAATTTCTAAAAATAGAAACAATTGGATTTTTATAAAAAGTATTTTGTACAGGGTTTTTATATTAGTAATAACAAAGTCTCCCGTCATTTAACGAGTTAGAGTTATATTTTCCCGTAAATTGGCAAAAAATAACCCCGTCAATTAAAAAATGTTTTTTTTCAAATAGAAAATAGATTTCTGATAACGATATTCCGTAGTAATATTTATTTATGGAATATAGAATAATATTCTCCCCAGAGAGTTACAAACAGACACAGCCGTTAAGGAAATCTTTTAAATTTAATAACTAGATTTTTGTAGAAAACTTTTTTATAATAACATTTTATTTTTGATATATGAATAATTTAAAAAAAATAATTTCTGCTGGATAGGTTTTTTTTCGCTTCGTTAAACAACAACACGATAATAATCGGAAGTTAATTGAATGAAGGATATATTCCCAAAATGTAAAAATGTCCCAGACACTAGATAATTAATTTCTATAAAGAATAATTTTAATAATAGAATTTTTTAGAAACAGTATTTTGAATAAATAGTTTCTATCTACTAATTATGATTTTTTCTTAAAATAAAGCAGAGTTTCTGTGAGATTGACGTTCAACTCGTCGTGTGTTTATTTCGAAGGGGAACAAGTCAGCCCTTGAAATAAGGCTCGTCTGACCGCTGGCATTCCGGACGAACATTTATGTTGCTTTTCCTTGTGATGAATTAGATTTAGAATTCCCATACTATCATTGGATTGGAATGGTAACTTGTGAGCGGTATCTTTAATGGTTTAGTTTTTTTTTGGGGGGTGGGGATTTTTTTATCATTGTGCCGCCCGACGTGAAAGTGTATTATCGCACATTGTTCCGTTTTTTTGTTTTTTTTAATGTATTTGGGACCGATTATTTGCTTGTTGGCTTGGTGGCAGAAATAATGCACGAGCTACTTTTCTAAGACATTTTCTAGGACTTTCTTTTTTATCGTTGTTCTTTCTTGTTTTTTAATTTTTACTTTTATTTTTATTTTTTCCCTCTTCTCTTCTTAAGTGACCTCAACTATTGCAACGCCACATTGTGTATTGTCGGCAGTTGAAACTCTTATTCCAGACATTTAATTTCTCTGATGATCTGCCAAGCAAGTACCTGCTTGGTAAACAACACGTGTAAGAAAAAAACATTGAATTTGAATGAATAATATTTGTAAGAAAAAATATCTTTAATGGTGATCATTGGTGTCCTGAAAGAAATGCTTTGGTAAGCCTTCATAACATCGCTATATATATATATATATATATATATATATATATATATATATATATATATATATATATATATATATATGATAATTTTGTTTACACAGGCATGTACAAAATCTGCGACACTGGCATGTCGATGTTATCGATCAACAGTTACTATAAACTGAGATCTCATCAGGCAGAGTTAGAATCCGATCTTAACCTCAGATCATATTTGGAGAGAAACCATATATATATATATATATATATATATATATATATATATATATATATATATATATATATATATATATATTAATGTGTATGTGTATGTATGCGTATGTGTGTGTGTGTGTGTGTCTGTGAGTGAAGACATTTTAATTTAGATAGTTTTTACGGTTCACCAGAAGAAAAATTATCAGAAAACATGTTTTATTTATGTTTCTCTGGTAGGAAAATCGCGCATTTTTTAATAATACAAAAAAAAAAAAACCCAAACACCACGAAAAGCTTGCCCTCACTTCAAAGACATAATACACGTAGTTCTCACGTTTTTATTTGAAGATGATTAAATTTAATCGTCATGAATATTGTTCATAAATGCAAATGTCCTTCTATACCGTGGCCTACGACCATGTCAAACGAGATCCGTTAAGGGTGCCCGTAAAATTCTCATTTTGAAACGCCAATTTAGTTTGTATTACACACCTATCTCGCAAAAACATTAGACCTTAAAATGTGTTATAAATAGATTAACCCTTCAACCTTTTAAATTTTCACCTAACGTCTTTTTTCAATTGTTTTAAAGTTGACCATGTGCCCTCCCGGTTTTCAATTTTGCTTTTCTTTTTCCTTTCTTTTCATTCTTTCTTATTATGAAATGAAGGATCATACTTTTTACCGCCTGATTAGATCTTAGTTTCTAATAACTATTGATCGATAACATCGACATGCCAGTGTAGCGTCTTTTTTTAATGTTTGCATAAATAAAAATAAAGATATATATTCACATGTAGTTGAGTATTGATAAAATGTAAACTTATTATACTTACATGTATTACAGAAAAGGGTTGGCAGATTCGAAGCGATCGGTTTCTTAATTGCACTAAAAAATTGGATGAATGTGAACCATAGATATTTTTTTGGAGAGAATACAGACACAAGAGAAAGAAATAGAAACCACACAAAAATAATGTCTTAAACGTGTTTACAGTTTCAAACTTTGATCGCCATTTTGTTTTTGTTTATCCTGCGAAATTAAGTCCGTACAGGTTTTCTCTCTCAACCATATGGACTCAAAAAGTGAGGATGAAGTTCAGCCGTTATCGTAGTGTGTACAACCAATTTTTGTTCTCATTTTGTTTGAATTCAAACATGGCTGAGGCTTGTCAGACCGTAAGTCCATCCTAAAACTTTGTCTCGATGATTGAGTCTTCTTCTTACTCTCCTCGCCGACGCCTAGCACTAAAAGCAGAATTAAATGTTTTATTAATTGAAATGTTTTGTGTGCCGCATATCAATACACTTATAATATATCAGGATATACGCGCCAAAGCATTAGAATTGCCAACGTTTTCTGATGTTTTATTAGAATAAAACAATTGTAAATTAGAGTATTGTTGACGCTTAAGCATGTGCACAGATCCTTTTTAAAATATATTACTTAATATAAAATATATTACTTAATATAAAATTTATTACTTAATATAAAATATATTACTTAATATAAAATACATTACTTAATATAAAATATATTACTTAATATAAAATACATTACTTAATATAAAATATATTACTTAATATAAAATATATTACTTAATATAAAATACATTACTTAATATAAAATATATTACTTAATATAAAATACATTACTTAATATAAAATATATTACTGAATATAAAATATATTACTTAATATAAAATATATTACTTAATATAAAATACATTACTTAATATAAAATATATTACTTAATATAAAATACATTACTTAATATAAAATATATTACTTAATATAAAATATATTACTTAATATAAAATATATTACTTAATATAAAATATATTACATTAATATAAAATATATTACTGAATATAAAATACATTACTTAATATAAAATATATTACTTAATATAAAATACATTACTTAATATAAAATATATTACTTAATATAAAATACATTACTTAATATAAAATATATTACTTAATATAAAATATATTACTTAATATAAAATATATTACTTAATATAAAATACATTACTTAATATAAAATATATTACTTAATATAAAATACATTACTTAATATAAAATATATTACTTAATATAAAATACATTACTTAATATAAAATATATTACTTAATATAAAATATATTACTTAATATAAAATATATTACTTAATATAAAATACATTACTTAATATAAAATATATTACTGAATATAAAATATATTACTTAATATAAAATACATTACTTAATATAAAATATATTACTGAATATAAAATATATTACTTAATATAAAATATATTACTTAATATAAAATACATTACTTAATATAAAATATATTACTGAATATAAAATATATTACTTAATATAAAATACATTACTTAATATAAAATATATTACTGAATATAAAATATATTACTTAATATAAAATACATTACTTAATATAAAATATATTACTTAATATAAAATATATTACATTAATATAAAATATATTACTTAATATGAAATATATTACTTAATATAAAATATATTACTTAATCTAAAATATGTAACTTAATGCAAAATATATTACTTAATATAAAATATATTACTTAATATAAAATATATTACTTAATATAAAATATATTACTTAATATAAAATATATTACTTAATATAAAATATATTACTTAATATAAAATATATTACTTAATATACCTCACAATTGATCTTTTTGTATCTAACTTATTTTAAAAGTTATTTTTAGGGTGTGATGGTAAAGTTTACAAAAAATAATATTAATGTGCCTATTTTACTCACCGGGTTGCCGAGAATATATATTTAAAATATCATGCGTAGTGTATAATCGCGGTGACACACCGGTTCTCGTTAGATCAGCGAAGTTAAGTGACGTAGAGTTTGGCTAGTACGAGATGGGTGATCATTTGCTCATGCTAGGCGTTGTATGTCTTCTCATGACCGGGATATACATGCGCCTGGGAACTGCTTGTGAATTTGATATTCTCTGTAAACTTCCTTCTTTCGGAACTAATACAACACCAGGTATTATCGGTTCGGTTCGGATGCTAATGCAATTTTTATTGAAGACACCATTTGATACAATGGAGAGGTAAATAGATGTATCAACAATATTGAAGAATTCAATGATTTTCAATTAACTATTTATTTACCAACGTAATTTATCAAATCAGCGTGCTTTAGTATAGTGTCATATTTTCTTCTTTTTCTTCTTCTTCTTCTTCTTCTTCTTCTTCTTCTTCTTATTATTATTATTATTATTATTATTATTATTATTATTATTATCATTATTATTATTATTATTATTATTATTATTATTATTATTATTATTATTATTATTATTATCATTATTATTATTATTATTATTATTATTATTATTATTATTATCATTATTATTATTATTATTATTATTATTATTATTATTATTATTATCATTATCATTATTATTATCATTATTATTATCAATATTATTATTATTATTATTATTATCATTATTATTATCATCATCATTATTATTATTATTATTATTATTATTATTATTATTATCATTATTATTATCATTATTATTATTATCCTTATTATTATTATTATCATTATTATTATTATCATCATTATTATTATCATCATTATTATTATCATCATCATTATTATTATTATTATTATTATTATTATTATTATTATTATTATTATTATTATTATTATTATTATTATCATTATTATTATCATTATTATTATTATCCTTATTATTATTATTATCATTATTATTATCATCATTATTATTATCATCATTATTATTATCATCATTATTATTATTATTATTATTATTATTATTATTATTATCATTATTATTATCATTATTATTATTATCATTATTATTATTATTATCATTATTATTATTATTTACTCACTAGGAGTTATCACACTGGTCATCGTCAGTGATCGCCCACTGCCAACAACCTGTGGTATTCCCTGGAGTCTGAGTGACAACACGTCTCCTCAGACTTCCAGTATGCTCCACCTCTTTTCGTTCATCACCGCTGATAACCTTGCGGTATCTCAACAGCCACCCACCACCGGTTCCCCGCTGATAAGGGCCATTGGTCCCCTCTGGGGCCCGAGTGGCAACAAGCCTCCCCAAGGTCCCAGAGCTGTCCGCGCTCTTCCAGTGGAGGTCTGGTTTGCGCTTTCCCTCCTCGACCCTCTGTCCATAATTTTCGTGGCGTCAGCCTATGCTTGCGCCTCTCCCGTGCGGTTGTATTTTCCCCAGTTCTGTTGTCTTGTGCTTCCATGTGTTTGTTCTCCATTCGTTGCTTATGTGGGTTGGTTTCCGCATTCAAGTTATTATTATTATTATTATTATTATTATTATTATTATTATTATTATTATTATTATTATTATTATTATTATTATTATTATTATTATTATTATTATTATTATTATTGACTCATTAAGAGTTTTCACATAGGTCATCATTAGTGATAGCTCGCTGCTAATAACTAATGATGTTCCCTGGTGTCTGAGTGACAGAAAGTCTCCCAAGATTTCCAGCACTCTCCACATCCAACTATTGCAAATAACTTTGCCCTATCGCTTAGCATTCATTTCTCGCTGACAACGAACATTGGTCTTCATTGGGATTTGCGAAGCAATAGTCTCCCTAAGGTCCCAGCACTCTCCGAACTCTTACTCTTGTTAGTGCTCTCGCTTCTCAGTCTTTCCATTCTCTTTGACCCTTCACGACTATTTTGTTCTTTGGGGTGGGGGTGGATGCTACAGTTTATAAAAATTCTGCAGTTCACGTAAGTTCACGTGGTGTTACTTCACTAAGTTTGTGGGGTAGTTTCCGCATTCGAGGATTTTCCTTTAAATTTTAGTTTTCTATACAATTTAGAAACAGTTTGGATATGAGTTTATAATCTTAGATGAATTCATCTAGAAATACTAGAATAAAATGAATTCATTTGGAAATACGACAAGAAAATGAATTCATCTAAAATTATTTGTAGCAAACAGATTCATCAAGAATTACTAGAAAAAATAGATTCATCTAAAATTACTAGAAGAAAAAGAATTAATCTAGAAATACAACAAGAAAATGAATTCATCTAAAATTATTTGTAGAAAACAGATTCATTAAAAATTACTAGAAAAAATGAATTCATCTTAAATTACTAGAAGAACATGAATTCATCTAGAAATACAAGAAGATTAATTTATCTAAAATGATTTGTAGAAAACAGATTCCTTAAGAATTACTAGAAAAAATGAATTAATCTAAAATTACTAGAAGAAAATGATTTAATCAAGAATTACTAGAAGAAAACGGATATATCTAGAAATACATGAATGAAAATCAATTTATTTAAAATTTCTTCAAGGGAACAGATTCATCAACGATTTCTAGAAGATAATGAGTTCATCTAAAATTACTAGAAAGCAATGAGTTCATCTAGAAATACATCACGAAAATGAATTCATCTAAAATTAGTAGAAGAAAATGAATTCATCTAAAATTAGTAGAAGAAAATGAATTCATCTAAAATTACTAGAAGAAAATGAATTCATCTAAAATTACTAGAAGAAAATGAATTCATCTAAAACTAGTAGAAGAAAATGAATTTATCTAAAATTAAAAGAAGAAAATGAATTCATCTAAAATTAGTAGAAGAAAATGAATTCATCTAAAATTAAAAGAAGAAAATGAATTCATCTAAAACTAGTAGAAGAAAATGAATTCATCTAAAATTAAAAGAAGAAAATTAATTCATCTAAAATTACTAGAAGAAAATGAATTCATCTAAAATTAGTAGAAGAAAATGAATTCATCTAAAATTACAAGAAGAAAACGAATTCATCTAAAATTAGTAGAAGAAAATGAATTCATCTAAAATTACTTGATGGACCGAATTCATATTGATACATTTTTGTGTGATCCATTTATTCTTTCATTTTTTTTAAAGTACCAACTCTATGTATTTTAATTTTTGGCGCCTTTTTTAAGGATCGAAAAGTCTCTCGTCCGTCAACATTCTACATCGGCCTTTTCTTGAATTTAAATTTAATTTAAAAATTCTAACATTTTGAACTGATTTGGAATGTATTTATTTGTAAAGATTATTCGGTCATTGTCCGTTTGTTCATAGCATAGACACATCCGGCGACGGGTATTCTTATAAGGAAAGGTTTTTGCCGTCGGCGCGTTTTTGGAACTAACGAGTTAATGGAATGTCAATTAATTTTAATGGATTCTCTCGTCTAAGCGAAATCTGATTTCGTGCAGTTAAATATGGAAAATCGATTATTTGCTCCCAAATGCCACAGTCTTACCCTATCCATTTTGATTCGGATATCTGAGAACTGATTAGATTAAAACTATTTCAGTCGTAATTCAACGAGACTTATTCATTTTATAAATTGAATTAATTGTTCTAATATTCGATTAGTTTAGATGAGGGTTTAATACTTCGTTTACTTACCGTATTTAATCAATATAATTAAGTTATAAAGCGAAATATCGTTTGGGTGAGTTCAAGTTTTAAACGTAAAGTGGGTTTAATTGAAAAACAATTTGGTTCAATTGATAATTTAAACGATACCGTACAAGTAAATTAAAGTTTCACTAAAAATTCTAGTATTTCGTACTGAAAACGAAACGTGTCTATTTTTTGTTTTATCGTATCTATATAATAAAGTAAAGCCAATCTATTTTTTCAATTCTGCACGAAAATAGAAGTTTGAAAGTGTTCCTATTGATACATAGCCAAATACAATAGAGCTATGGGGGGGCGAGGAGAGGTGACATTTAAGGCGACGAGGAATACGAGTTCTAGACATACCAATATATACATTGTTTTTGGAGACACAATCTCCCATTAGGAATTTAAATACATATACAGCAGTACTAGTTTCTAGTAATATATATATATATATATATATATATATATATATATATATATATATATATATATATATATAATTTATTTAGATATTACATATTTCAGCAATGTACCGCGGTTTCATCCAAAAGGGCAGATTTAGACATCTTTAGTAATCTTTAGTAATCTTTAGTATATTAGCTCTCTTATATGATCGAGCACTTTATTTGATTTCTTTTCATATACAACCTGACACTATATATATATATATATATATATATATATATATATATATATATATATATATATGTGTGTGTGTGTGTGTGTGTGTGTGTGTGTTTCACGAACGTTTTCGATTCTTCGTCGAATCATCCTCAGGTGTCAAAAGCAAATGAACAAAATAGCTGGCGAAAGAAGAACATTTTTAAAAAGTTTTAATCGAGTTTCTCAATAAATTCACCAGTTTTAGTTTGCATAACTCCTCACGTGCCTGATGAAGACTCATGGGAGTTGAAAACGTTAGCAGTTTTGGCAAGTCCGTGTTTACACTCGAACAGAACATTAGATCATTGGTCCGTCGACATGAAAAGATGGATAAAAAAAAGAAACAAACAGGAATTGTCCCTTTTGTTTAATCAAACATGCATCACTATATATATATATATATATATATATATATATATATATATATAAATATAATACATATTTGTTTTGTTTATTATCTATGTACGTATACGTTTCGTCCTTTATAATTAGAACTCATCAGCATAAATATATGACTATTCACTACCGGTCATGCGATTCGAAACCCCGGATTCCGAGTATTTTGCAACTCAAATCCCGACATGTAGAACCACTCGGTCAACGCTGAATAGCGAATAGACCGTGATCATTTTAACACTTTATCCGGCGACTTGACGTCATAAGAACGTTCGACTTAATGAAATGAACGATGCATTTAAAGCTAGCGACGTCATGCTGTGTTAATACTACACTTACAGTGCCCATCTAGACGGGGGTTCTAAGAGCTACAAATATATATATAGATATATATATATATATATATATATATATATATATATATATATATATATATATATATATATATATATATATATATATATATATATATCAAAGTCTGAAATGCGGATATCGTTACTTTCTCTTAATTCGTTTCACTAAACTATGACAGAGAACCGAACAAATAAAAATGTTTCCTGTTTTGATTGTGTCTCTTCCCATAGAACCAACAAACAATTGCAACACGCGTTGATCCATTAATCCGAAAGCAAATCCGCTTATATCCCCCGAAAAGCCCATTCTGTTTATCGAGAATCAAATGAACCGACCGTCGCAATCCTCGTTACCCCGGCCGAGTGAAGGGGGAGTGTCTACTTCCGGGATCAATGGAAATGAGCCGAGAAAAGCGCAAGCAGATTAAGTCTGTTCACTGATTGATTGTGGCGTTGCAAGATTTCATTTTGTGAGCGTCTCAATCAGCGTATTGATAATAAGACATCGCGTACGGTTCAAGCCACATTTTCGTCGGTGTTACGTACCAGGTGATGCGGAGGGGGGGGGGTAGACTGCTCTCCCTCACTCTCTGTATCCATCTCTCACTTTACGCATCTCTAACACTCTGTCTCCCTGTCTCTCCCTTCTCTGTATCTATATCTAAATGTATCTATAAGAATTAAAAACAAACTCTCTCTCTTTCTCGTGAGCCGAGATTCAGTATATTTTCGGATGATTTTTTTTCCTTGGGACGGGTATATCCACGAAGAAGGATTATTATAGTGATAACAATTGTAAAAACAATAAAAAAGCAACAGAGTAAAGTTGTTCGACGTATTCGGAGTAGAAATTTGAAGTGTTGTAAGTTTTTCATTGCGACGTCGTTTTCCGGATTGTGGTCTCTCTGTTTTGTTCTTTCCTTCTTTCTTTCTTTTTTCTTTCTTTCTTTCTTACTTTTTCCTTTCTTTCTTTTTCTTTATTTTTTCTTTCTTTCTTCATTTTTTTCTTTTTTTTTTCTTTTTTTTTCTTTCTTTCTTGCTTTCTTTCTTTCTTTTTTTTGTTTCTTTCTTTTTTCTTTTCTTTCTTTTCTTTCTTTTCTTTCTTTCTTTCTTTTTTCTTTTATTCTTTCTTTCTTTCTTGCTTTATTTCTTTCTTTTTCCTTTTTCTCTTTATTTTTTTACTTTTTTCTTTCTTTTCTTTCTTTTTTTCTTTTCTTTCTTTCATTTTTCCTTTTTTTCTTTCTTTCTTTCTTTCTTTATTTCTTTTTTCTTTGTTTCTTTATTTTTTATTTTTCTTTTCTTTCTTTTTCTTTTCTTTCTTCCTTTTTATTTTCTTTCTTGCTTTCTTTCTTTCTTTTTTCTTTGTTTCTTTCTTTTTTCCTTTTTCCTTTTTCTTTTTTCTTTCTTTTTTGCTTTCTTTCTTTCTTTCTTGCTTGCTTTCTTTCTTCCTTTCTTTCTTTCTTTTTCTTTTCTTTCTTTGTTTTAGTTTGTTTGTTTGCTCCTTTCTGTTTCTTTTCTTTTCTTTCTTTCTTTCTTTCTCTCTCTCTCTTACTTTCTAACCGAACTGGAAATATAGTATGATAGTTTTATTGCATACATACTGAAACGGTGGCTAAGTGGTTAACGACGCGGACTGAGCACCTGTGTGTGCCAGGTTCAAATCCAGTTCGTTTCACAGAAACACTTTCATCAAAATCAACATCTCACCTTGTGTCTAACCACCTGGAGAAGAGGTAAATAAAATACTGAAAATGTCGCATGTCATGGCTTAGCTCGGCGTCCTCCTCTCTTTCACTTTCTCTGTCGATCTAGGGTTATCTCTTTGTTTGTCTATCACTCACTCAATCTCTCTCTCTTTTCACATAATCATTTCTCTGTGTTCACCATGTATGAAATGTAATCTTAAAGTTTTATTACGTACGTACTGAAAATATGAAGAATTAAAAACAAACAGACTTCGATGTAAAAGTATTCCTTATTATTATTGGAAGACGATTCTCTGTTTATGATTAGGAAATTGTAATCGCATGTATGTATGCATGCATGCATGCATGCATGCATGCATGCATGCATGTATGTATGTATGCATGCATGCATGTATGTATACATGTATGTATGCCTGCATGCATGCATGCATGCATGCATGTATGTATGTGTGTATGTATGTATACATACATGTATGCATGTATGTATGCATTATGTATGTATGTGTGTATGTATGTATGTATGTATGTATATATGTATACATGCATGTATGTATGTATGTATGCATTATGTATGTATACATGTATGTATGTGTGTATGTATGTATGCATGTATGTATGTATGTATGTGTGTATGTATGCATGCATGCATACATGCATGCATGTATGTATGTATGTATGTATGTATGTATGTATGTGTGTATGTATGTATACATGCATGTATGCATGTATGTATGCATTATGTATGTATACATGTATGTATGTGTGTATGTATGTATGCATGTATGTATGTGTGTATGTATGTATGTATGCATGTATGTATGTGTGTATGTATGTATGTATGCATGTATGCATGTACGTATGTATGTATGTATGTATGCATGTACGTATGTATGTATGCATGTATGTATGTATGTAAGAAAATGGAATCCGGTTTTTAACAAAAAATTTGTATAGCAGATAATAATAAACTTACGAAAAATAATATGTCTATGATTTAGACCAAAAGGCTGCTTATAAAATTAAAAGTAAACAACAGTATAATTAAATAATATATTTACTCACGATGCACAAATAAGGTAAACAAAAAAGTCTGTTAAAAAATAACTTTTTTTTATATCTGAAAGCTGAAAGAGAAAATTCGTTTTTTTTTAAATTCCAAACGTCAGGTGGCTTGAAGCTACTAAAGTTCCAACTCGAAATAAAGATGATTAAAAAAAAGGAAATCAGATTCCCTATTTTGTTATAGAGAACAAGGTCCAACGAATAAAAAAACTACTAGTCAGAATTACATATTTTGTTATCAGAATAATTGCTATTGATGACAAAATCTGAAAATTTGACAAGATCATTTTATATACTAGAAGATAAAGCCTAGTTGCCGAAGTCATAAATACGGAGAGATTAAGATTGTGTGACTTTAGTAGTTTGTATATACATATACAGTAATAATAATATAATATTATAACAGCTTAGAGCGACATCTATTACTAATGGAGTTTTGGTATTTGTCTATCTGATTCCAAAACTATACGTTTACGTTTATTAATGTATTGTTGTAGTATCTTTCAATACGCAATTAAAAGGGGGGGATGTATTATCTATTCGTTCGTCACGTGACTATTCTCCCAAACATTACATCCTCCGTTGTGGATGGAGTGTGGTATCTGTTCTCTTGCCATAAACTTATATCCCAGTACGTACTTCTTCCCTTTTGGGAATGGTAGTGTAGTATCTGTTTTGTGGTGATCATACCATTCTTCTAGGCATTACCCATCTTTTGTAGCGTACATCAACAAGAAATTGTCACAATCGTCGGTTCATTACCAAACTCAACGCATATTATATATACTAGTAGAAGTTTTTTGTTTTTTTGAAGAACTGCAGGATTGTGAAATTCTCTTTCTGGTGACTGTTTCCTTTCTACATATAGCCTTAGTCTTTTCAAAACTAAGGCTAATAGGCATCTGCCTTTGCGATAATCATATTTCGTTCTTGTTAGCTCCTTACATCAAGTAGTTTTATGCCTTGTCTTGAGCGATTTCTATTTAAAGAAAATGCGACAGAAGAGAGAATCAGAGTGCTATTCTCTGCCTACAAGATGGAAAGATCACTATCATAGGAAAAAACACACGGGAAACATGGAAGCATCATACTAGCTTAAAACAGGACAATCATCGGATAACATAAAGGATCGATGAAAATAACATCGAGGTTCTAACTGCTGAGCTCAGACGAATCACCATCACCTCATTATGCAAACAACCCCCCGTACCACGTGTTATGCCAGTCATGCCGCTATCATCTAGAACACCATGATCGGGGACTTTAACAGCCATAGCGCTCAATGGGGAGACGCTAAAACTAATACGGTTGGAAATGCATTGGAAGCCTGGGCTGACATCGACCAGCTTAATCTGATACACGATACAAAACAACCTTCAACAGCGACCGATCGTAAGCAGAGTACAATCTGTCATTGATATCGGATGCGACTTGTGTCGACACTTTTTCGCCCTCGTCAGTTTTAGAATCAGCAACAAACCCTGGACATGCAGCAGCGTCAGCAGAGAGCTGAAAACGGTCAAATATGCCAATCTTCTCGACAGATTTGTATTTCAACCGATCGCTGTGGAGACGAGTGGAGTGATTGGCCCTGCCACGCGCAAGTTCCTCGGCAGCCTTGGTCTATTAATGACGCGTAACACCGGAGACAATCGCGAATTGTCTTGGCTTCACGAGCGCCTCTCTATCGCCATTATTCGATTGAAATGCCTCTAGTTTGCTCTCGGCCTGCCAAGCCAACCGGACATTCGAAAAAAACTATGGACTGTGAAACGATTATATATATAAGGAATCAGGCTTTCTCGATATTGAACTAAATAATGCCCAAGTGACGAATATGTGATTTATAAATCATTTATTGAATTATTAATCTTATAGTTTACCTTTTCACCGAATGGTGATATATTTGTTTCTTATTATGTTTTTGTGATTGACTAAAACTTCCCAAGTTGTTTTATTTACAATCTTGATATTGTGTTCGTCGATCAGCACATCTCAAGACTGAGCAGGAAGCTAGTGTTGGAGCCACTGCCTAAAACACAACACCGTCCCATGGTTAAAAATAATAAAAAAGCATGGCGTCTAAACCGAAAAATGATCAACGACTTATAAACTCAAACGCCACAGCAATATATCATCACCGCCAACAAAGTTTCACATCAGTTGTGGCTACGTAGGAAGTCCACCACCAAACAGCAAATATGAAAGATAGACCGACTTCAAAACTCACAAATCATCGAACTGACTGAGCCGTGTTATTTAGAGAGCTCATTATAAGTTCAGATTTATTGCAGTTTTGATTTTCTTTAAAATATTATAACGGTTCTTTTTCGTGTCTCTTGCCGTGTATCTTATTTACTGATAAATTTACTTGTTTTTATTCCTAGACATAAAATCATCTTGGCCTTTTGGCTAAGATCAAAGTGTAGTATCTGTTCCGATGGATACTGCACCCCATAGACTGGTATTGTCTTGACCTTCGGGGCTTGATTTATGCCGGTCTATGGGTCTGTCCTGTGCAGTTCTAGGAGGTGCACACCCCCAGGCTTTGCCTCCCCTCTTTGGGGAGGAGTAAGTTTATTGCTTACTGTCTGAGGCGCCTCTACCGGGGAATGCCGACGGCGCTGCCAAGGCAATTTTTAAATGGCCAGAGTGCTCAACTTCTCGAGTGCTGGTTTTTCTAATCCACTTTCCCGACCTTGTGTCACATCTTACCTTGTGGGAGGTAGATAAATAAAATCATCTTGGCCTTTTGGCTAAGATCAAAGTGTAGTATCTGTTCCGATGGATACTGCACCCCATAGACTGGTATTGTCTTGGCCTTCGAGGCTTGATTTACGCCGGTCTATGGGTCTGTTCTGTGCAGTTCCACCCTCCCAGGCTTCGCCTCCCCTCTTTGGGGAGGAGTAAGTTTATTGCTTACTGCCTGAGGCGCCCCTACCGGGGAATGCCAACGGGCCTGCCCAGGCAATTTTTAAACCCCACCTTCTCGACCCGACCTTGGGTCACATCTTACTTGTGGGAGTAAGATAAAAACTGGCCTTGTGCCTAACTCCTGGAGAGGAGTAAATCAATCATCTTGGCCTTTTGGCTAAGATCAAAGTGTAGTATCTGTTCCGATGGATACTGCACCCCCATAGACTGGTATTGTCTTGGCCTTCGGGCTTGATTTACACCGGTCTATGGGTCTGTCGTGTGCAGTTCTAGGAGGTCCACCCTACCTGGCTTCGCCTCCCCCCCCCCTCTTTGGGGAGGAGTAAGTTTATTGCTCACTGCCTGAGGCGCCCCTACCGGGGAATGCCGACGGGGCTGGCCAGGCAATTTTTAAACCCCACTTTCCCGGCCCAACCTTGGGTCACATCTTATTTGTGGGAGTAAGATAAAAACTGGCCTTCTCATATTCAGAAGCTCTTCACCAAGAAGACCGGTCTGTCTTTTATACATTTCTATGCTTATCAAGCATTAGCTATAATTAAATAATCAATTCGAAACCGTTTTTCAGACTTTCTCTTACTTTATTGCCGGCCTTTAGAATTCTTGTCCCATTCTATAACCACTGCGATGTTTATTCTGACAGCACTCAAAGCGACTCTTGGCTTCTGATCAACTTGTTCTCATAATCTACCACTAAAGACTCACCGTTACGGAGTTCGTTTTCGTTTTGGCTCCACTAAGTAATAGATGGCCAAATTTCACCTCACCGACCTCGACTTCTCGTGCTCTGTGACTCGCCTTTAACACAAATAAGATCTGACCTCGGCACATAATCGGATTTGGAGTTGATAGTAAATGTAGAGTTGTCTACATTGTCATTATACATACACATGTTTCTCCTCAACACGTCAGTGTACTTTTATTATAGCGATCAATATCTAATAATAATGATGGTCATAGGATAGACTATTGCATCATAAAAAGAGTAGAACGATACGAAGCTCTGATTGGTCGAAAACAAACCACGTGATAAAATAGGTGAGAAAATACAGGTTTTTAGTTAGTAATTCGTGATACATGTAAGTATGCAGTTGCTGGTACTAATCGCGTGGCCAACGGAAATACATGATGCTAAAAGTTCTACATCGCTATGATGCAACACACCGGCCTGTAATTGGTTTGTTGTACATTTATCTATATATAAAAGACGAAAGTTGTCCGTTTATTTGTCTATAGGCTTTTCGTACTTTCTCTATCTAGTATAGGCGTAAACCCATACTAGTTATAAATCGCTGTAACCTATGGGTTATATATATATATATATATATATATATATATATATATATATATATATATATATATATATATATATATATATATATATAATGCATGTTTCTTTCGGTAGTCGAACACTTTGACTACGGCTGCCTTTAAATAGGTTTAATCTTTCGCTGATTTACCGGATTGTTGATAGCGGCTGTGTAAGCTGTTGGGAGTCGTTGATTTGACTTGCGTGAATTAACGCGGGGCAGTCGAGTGCAGAACAGGACTTGTTCTCACAGTCAGAGCTGACAAGGTTACCGTGTGACGAGACCCCATATCAGGGGTCAGTCTACACCTGCAAGAAGTTCTGTGACTTCGCGGCCCTTGCGTGGGAAACAAAGAGATCAGTGACGTCACTCGTTCTCGTGTGAGGCGAGTTTTTAGTCAGTCTGTTTCGGAAAGTGAACTGGAGAGGACGTGCGATTCACAATATAAAGATACGGACTATTTCCCTTCAGGGAAGACAAGCGCAAGAATCCTTCCCCCTCTCTAGGAATAGTTAAGAAAACATTAATAACTAACTACGATAAAGTAGGATTTGCTCTCTACCATCTCTCTCGGCGTGGTGAATTTTCCCCAGATGAAATACCAACGCCTGAATAAATAAATTAAATTTAAAAGCAGAGTTTGTCTTCGGAGGCGACATGGCTTTTATTGCAGACGACATCGGAGAAGAAAGAATCCATTCACAGACGATCAAGCACTGGACAACGCGACCAACCATCTGCACGACAAGTATACGAAACGCGTACTGCCGCGGTCAAGGCAGGAGTAGTTGCAACAATAATTGCCCCACTAAATACCGAATTCCACCCCGGAAAATTCTCCCAACTATCACCCCTCATAAATATAAATGAAATTAAAAAATAGGAACCGATACCTTAATAGGCCCATATTCACTTCACTACTCAAGAGCAATAACAAATAACTTTCCCAATAATAATTTTTCCAGTCATTAAGAGGGTAAACCCCCCATTTCACATTATTATTACTCCCATCAGTCCCCACCATTTCTCGGTCATAATGCTAATCTCCCATATCTCCCAAACAGATCCAATCTTGCCGACCCAATCCTTACTCTTACCTCTAAATCAGTCTTAATCAGTATACCAATATTATTACTCCCACAAGCCTTCATTATACCTTAGTTAATAATGTTAAATCCCGAATACAAATCATTCAAAAACCCTGCAGAGTTACTGCCCTTAGACTGCCCGGATAATATCTTTATTTAAATCCCTTTGAGATTGATTTAAAGACCTTTAATCCAGGATTTAAACCTGAATTTAATGTGTGTTTTTTAACCTTTTTATCTCTATAATCCTTAAACCCATTTATTTTCCCTATTTTCTTTAGACGGCACATTATAAACCTTCAAAACAGTAACGGCCAAATATACGCTACTCATAAACATTGACTCACGGGATTTATATAGAAATATTTTTTATTTTTTAAAAATATTTAAAAATCTTTTTAAATCTTCTCTAGTTTTTTCAAACCTTATTAAATCTTCCTTGCACTAAATTTAAACAAACATACTCAACACATGACGCGTTCAAACAAGAGTGACACGTGACTTCACATTTCCGAAACAGATGACAACATAAGCTGAAGAGAGCCGGATGGCTAAGTCCTTCTGTGCTTGAAACCGACGGTACTAATGTTGTACTATTTTTTCTGTACACACACACACACACACACACATATATATATATATATATATATATATATATATATATATATATATATATATATGGAAAAGAGAAACATTCAAAATGATTTCTTCCCCCGTTATAGCATTGACTGTAAATTTAAAAAAAACTGGGTCTTTACTTTCAGACTAATTAATAGTCTTAGACCATCCATTAATATATGTTGAACATTTTCTTTCTGAAGGTTGCTTGTATATAATGTTTCGGTCAAATTGATGTAAATATGATCCATGGAACAAGAATGGAACAAGAAACCCATGGATCATATTTACATCAATTTGACCGGAACATTAGATGGATAATTCGGAAAATTGAAAAAATAAAAAAAGTCGCATCAAACAAAACCACTCCGTGTTATTTAATAATGTTTGCCTAAATATATATATATATATATATATATATATATATATATATATATATATATATATATATATATATATATATGTGTGTGTGTGTGTGTGTGTGTGTGTGCATTTAAAAGGATGCGCGGAAATATGTCAAAGACCCTTTCGACTATCATCTCTATTCGCAAACCTTCCTTGTGCCGGCAGAAGGAATTTGTCAGATCGCTAAATCTCTTTGGGGTACTTTAAACCCCCTCCCTTCTTTTTTCTTCTTCCCTAACGTAGTGCCTTTTAATCGTTTTTTTAACGAAATCATTAAATTAACTTCTTTTAATCGCTCCATCGTTAATTTTGGCACATTCAATTCCCCGTTTGCTCTTTCTTTCGACGATATTATTGATTAAAAACTATCGATTTTCCCGTGATTAGATGATAGTCGAAAGGACCTTTGAGAGATTTCCGCGCATCCTTTTTAAATACATTTATAAGTTTTGTACCTCAAAACATTTATTCACATATATATATATATATATATATATATATATATATATATATATATATATATATATATACATATATATATATATATTATGGTTGCATTCCAATGTCCAAAAGATATAATAAATCCATACCTTTTAGCTGTTCTTTTTATTTTTTAGTCTTCATGTTTCGTCGAACGACCACAACCATAGTGTTGTTCTGTTCGTTCAATCTTTCCCATTGTCTCATCGGCTAATGATTTTCTTTTTATATATTTATATTGTATTTTTTTATTTCTATTTTTTATTAAATGAATGACTTCTACACAACTTACGCGCGGGTTTTTCAGCTATGCAGCTCATCAGAGAACAGGTTCAATTCAGTAGTAAAAAAAAACCCCTCCAATCCAAATACATAAGAACCGAAGATAGAAAAAGTTCAAATAGACGATGAAGAAGAAGGAAATTACTAATGAATTTTTATTATTTTATTTTATTTTAGAAAAATCACCCCAGACAAGGCATGAAGCCACTTAATGAAAGGAGCTAACAAGAACTAATATGGTTATTGCAACGACAGGAGATGTCTATTGACCTTAGTCTTAAAAAAAGAAGGATTTTTTCAGATTATTGGAATGTAGCAGTGAATTGTTTTACACGGTTTTTACATCATTGTTAATCAAATATTAAAAAAATGTTTTTTAGTTTGTGCATCGAAAAGCTTCAAATGATAATATTTTTTGATTTGTTAAGCAAATATTGTTTTTTTTTTAATTTTCAACATTTTTTGATCATTTTTTTCTTGTTCACATAAACACCGCAACAACTTTTTTAAGCAATTTTTTGTTTTCTTTTCTTTTGTTTTCTTATCTTTTGTTTTCTTTTCTTTTGTTTTCTTTTCTTTTGTTTTCTTATCGTAACGAAAACAAACTGTTCATAAGCAAATGTTTCTTGGTTAATAATTTCGTCAACTCTCGGGCGCTTCCGAGACCTGCCCGAACGTTCCCGACGCGAAGTCACGGAAACATGCGCCATCTATAAGAGTACCAAAAATAGATATGTGTATATGTTTATGAATTTTTAAAAACTAATTAGCTGATCATTATGAACATTCAGAATGCTAGGGTAGGTAATGTGGACTATATTTAGTTTAATTTAGTTTTATGCAAAGAGTATAAAAAGATATGGAAGCTCTTTGTGAAAATTCAGATACATTCGATTGTCGTGAAATTTTGACAATACGTATTCGAGATCAATTAATAAATAATTCTCAAATCTGAGTTTTTGGGGCACAACCTCCCATTTAAAATTCAAATATTTCAGATGTGCATTGAATTTAATCTATATTCATACGGGAAAAATTATGCAAGATTCCTTGAATTTTAATTTCATTTTAAGACCTTTTAAGATTAAGCCTTGCGTTTTAGAAATTTTTTTTGAATGAAAATCATGTAATATATTTTTATCAAAATTGGAATAAGGATTCTAGACATAAGGTTTAGTTACATTACACGTTGATTTTAATCTTTCTAAGAAGGCAACAATATTGCCAAGCTATTCTGTTAGGGGAATTAATTTTACCATTTCTAGTTTTATATATTCGGAAAAAAATATTTGGCTCAAAAGTTCGTTCGGGAAACCACCTGTTATTAAAAGAAAGTTTCTAAACATTTAAATGTCAGATTCAAAATGAGTGAACGGTGTTGTTTTTAAATGACCCGGTTGAAGGATTCTGACCAGAAAATCCGAGACAGAATTCATTCGACAAGCCGTCAGAGAATTAACAGACCGAAACGTGTGATTAATATAAGAACGGACGTTTAAGCAACATTATTTGCCATTCTTTAAGTCTTTTTTTTTATTTCAGTAAAAATACCAATATAATTAGTTTGATAGAGGCCAACAAATCAAACGAAAATTACCACAAAGTATCAAGATTTTAAGAGCTCGAATATAAAACGCGATCGATTATATCGCTTTAAATTGAGAAATTAAACGAACATATCAAATTTAGAGTACATTCAAAGTTTATTTTAATTGTAAGGCAAGAAAAAATTATGACGATATCACATCATTGGAGTGTGATACATTGAAATTCAACATGTTTTGTCGTGATAGCTTCACAATTTTTAAAATGGCGTTTATCGCGTTTGACATTCTTTTAATATTTTCTTTAAGTTTTTTCTCCAAGTTATGAATATTTTGAACCAAAGAACCACAATCTGATTATAGAAGGTGGTTCAAAATTTGATATCATTTCGCAATCTGAACACTATCAGCATGTTTTTTTTTTTAGTTTTTGGAAGAAACTATCTTAACCAATGTTTACATATTTTGAACTAAACGACCACCGTCTGTTGATACAAGGTGTTGAACAATTTTATCATTTCGTAATCCAATAACTTCGCCTTTTCTTGTTCAAATGGCTTTAAATTTAAACCGCATTGGCTTAGGCAAGGTGAAATGTTAGGCTTTATGTTTGACGTGTTTATGTTTTTAACTATAGAAATTCTATTCAGTGAACGAGAAAGGCGCGTTTTGTGTTTTGAAGTGTTCTGTGTTCGAACAAGACTCTACAGCGTGCATTTGCGGGACAGGTCTATAAAAAGTCACTAACAGCAATGCAGTTTTGAAAATGGCACAGACGTTCGAAGAGGAAGGCTATTAATGAAGGGCTAAAGGATGTGCACAGCCAGGAAAGTTGAAAGTGACGAGCTTGGGTTTACTTTTGGCAGCCTCGTAACTCTCGCTTACCTTTTTTTGTCCTTCAGTCCTCACATTCCATGAGCAATGTTTCTGATAAAGGGGGAATAACTGCTGTTTTCTGGATCGGAACCTATTCACTTAACAGTTATCGTGTGAAGTATTATGTTATTTTTTTAGCTTCTTACATCAAGTTGCTTCATGCCTTGTCTGGAACGATTTTAATAAATAAAAATGATAATAATAATAAATAATAAAAATGATAATAATAATAATAAATAATAAAAATGATAATAATAATAAATAATAAAAATGATAATAATAATGTGGTGCGTGGCTGTTGAGATACCGCAAGGTCATCAGCGGTGATGAACGAAAAGAGGTGGAGCATACTGGAAGTCTGAGGAGACTTGTTGTCACTCAGACTCCAGGGAATACCACAGGTTGTTGGCTATGGGCGATCACTGACGATGACCAGTGTGATAACTCCTAGTGAGTAAATAATAATAATGATAATAAATAATAATAATGATAATAATAATAATAATGATAATAAATAATAATAATAATAATAATAATAATAATAATAATAATAATAATAATAATAATAATAATAATAATAATAATAAATAATAATAATAATATCGGAGGAGATGGTTAAGTGGATTCGGCAAACACTCTTGCAAATTCCAAAGAACTAGTCGGGAAATAAGTTGTGGGTGCCGCGGTTCAAACCCCTTGATAATAAAATCTACAAATGGCGATTGATCGGCCGTGCCGGTGACGCATACAGTGTGCTGTTGAAATGGCCGCCACATGCACCTGGCGTTTTTTACTCTATAGTGATGTAACGCGACTAGTCTAAGTCTCTCATCAGTGCAGGGATGATAATCTCGGACGGTCGTACGGTTCGAACCCCTACCACAGAATCAACCTAAACTCCGTAAACAAGCGCTGTAACCATTCACGGGGCCTTAACACATTCAAGAAGGGAATTTAAGTTCTATTTATGCGAAGGGTGGCATATTTAGAAAGACCGACTAAAGATTCTACGAACGTTGTCGGAATCGGAATATGCCTAGGGTGACTAAAAAAAAAAACGGGCCCCGTGTACACTTTATGTGATATCTCCTTTATTTATTCACCGATTGCCGTTATTTTACAGGACATGGTAGAATCAACGACCGTGAGTACACCAAGACCTCAGTGGGAGCTGGGACAAAGAATACACTGTGTTAAATTTTACTACAAGACAGGCTCGTTTAAGAAAACCCAGGATAGTTTCATGTATCAGTTCAGATGTGAAAAGGCTCCACCCAAAAGCAGAATTCAGAACTGGGTGGACCACTTCGAGAAGTATGGGACCGTGGAGAACTTAAACGCTGCCAGTGAGAACCGTCCAAGCCACTATGCACGTCCCAAGAAGCGGACAGCCGAGCTGGTCGAAAGGGTGAGAGAGTCTCTCCAGGAGAGTCCGAAACGCTCTGTGCGTAATCGAAGTCAGTCCCTCGGTATCTCCCTTGAGACTTGCAGGAGAGTGCTGGTTTACAATATCAGGGCTTACCCATACAGAATACAGACGCTGCAGACCCTTACAACCTCAGACAAGAAGCAGAGGAGCGCTATGGCAGTCAAGATGCTCGATAAGATCGAGGAGACACCAGGTTTCCTTAACCTCCTTTGGACCTCAGATGAAGCCCACTTCCATCTTGACGGAAAGGCAAACTCCAAGACAAATGTCTTCTGGGGGTCCTCCAGACCCAATGAAGTAGCCACCAAGTCCTTGCACGGTGTAGGCTGCAATCTCGGTCAGAGTCATCATCGGACCAATCTTCATCGAAGAATCTGGCGCAGCAGTGCCAATCACCAAGGAGCGGTATGTGGAGGTCCTCAAAACCTTCAAGAATGAGCTCCAGACCCTCTACCCGTCGCTCATGGGCAAGTACTGGTTACAGCAAGACGGAACAAGTTCTCACACCTCAAACCTGTCCTGCGATTGGCTGAAAGAGAACTCCGAAGGCCGAGTAATCAATCTCAAGACTAATTTTGAGTGGCCACCCCATAGCCCGGACCTATACCCCCAGATTATTTCCTTTGGGGCTATTGTAAGGACAGAATGTACGCAAGGAAACCCAGAACCATCACGGAACTCAAGGAAGCCACAGGAGGGAGATGAGAGCCATTCCCAATTCAGTATGTAAGAACGTCATGGACAACTTCGTTCTGCGCCTCAAGAAATGCATGGAGCTAAAAGGAGTCCATCTAGAACACATGCTGTAGAATGGAGAAAAAAAGGCCAAATACCATAGTGTTTTGATATGGTGTTGTGAATATAATAACTAGTTATGCCCCAAAATTAATTTCATTCGGACGAAACACTAAGTAACGGGGCCTAATTAGATTTGGGGCCCATTTTTTTTTGGTCACCCTGTATATATATATAAATATATATATATATATATATATATATATATATATATATATAGACATGGGTTTAACTACATGAATTACATTATCAAAAGTTATATAGAATCATGATAATTATAGACATTGAATATAAACAGGAAATATATATATATATATATATAAATATATATACTTATATATATATATATATATAAATATATATATATATATATATATATATATATATATATATATATATATATATATATATATATATATATAATCTCCAGGCAATTTTCTTATGTCCAATGTTAATAATTATGATCATTCTTGTTGGAGTATGTTTTGATGTGAATCCACCCGATTTGATCGGCTGCTTTCCATTGATGAGAAAGCCGCCATTTTGAATGCGGCATCGCTACTTCTTCCGTCGCCCGAACATTTATTAAGTTTGAAACTTTTAATATAAAGAAACCCACCCGATTTGTCCAAAGGTGCGAAAAGCGATACGACCAAATCACTCCGAATGGCAATTAGCCCGAAGTATTTCCTTCGATTCCTCGATAATAGAAAGTTTTTTGGGGAGGTCTGATGAAATTTAGTTCAAAATGTGACCGGATATTAAATATTTGAAGAGCTAGTTTCACTTCCGGTCGACCATTGAAATAGGTCTTATCAAGAAGCGGTTTCTTTGAAGGGAAGAAAACATGAAAGTGTATCTACGCGATTAATATCTGCAGATGAGGAATGATCTCCATATCTCCTTTCACACCCATTTACTGAATTCCTCGAAGTTGCAACAACTCTGGCGGAGTTTTCACATTCTCTTTCTTTTTACTTTAGTCTAATAAAATCTTATCAAATCAACATTTTTAGAGGTATTAGTTTCTGACTGTTTCCTCAACGTCTTCATAGATATTTGCTTATGCAAGACCTCCAGACATTAAAGACAGGTTTTGACGACTCCCAAGTTAAATAATTAGTATATATCGGAAGCAGACTTGGTGTGTAGTAGTGGGTGAGCTTATTTCTTCCACTATCAAATTAAACCGTAAAGTAGATTGACAATTTCTATATATAAAGTTACAGATGATTTTGTTATTGTTTGTTTGGTCACGAACTCCTTGCTATTATTTTTATTAGGGCAATTAGTATTATTTTAGAACTTATTTTTTCAGTATCTCCCAGATTCTTCAATGTTATAGTGTTAGATAATGGTGATGGGGGTCAGATAGAGAGGACTTCCCACAAAGATGATGAGAGGGCGGCAGTAGCAAGGGAATCGGAAGTGATATCACTTCCGTTCGGGGTTGTTATTTCTTTTCTGCTACTGACAACCAAGAGACACGCACGCGCAGAGCGGCGTTCCGCGATGGGGGGCACAGTTGCGCACATGACCTGAAGGACTTCCTCAGAGTTAATTAATTCACTCTCTCTCTCTTTCTTCCCCCCCTCTCTCTCCCTCACTCTCTTTCTCTCTCTTGTGCAAGAAAAACAAAAACGTGTCATCTGTTTTGTGTTTCAATAAATGGTGATCATGGTGGACACCGTCCAGCCAGGATGAGCAAAAAGCTGACTTTAAGATAAGCAGAAATGTCACATCTTCGATAAGGAGTATCGAACCTTTGACGCTACAAGTACATAGAAATATTAGATTGACATGATGGGTTAATGAGAAGAAGTAGTAGCCACTACTGGGAGCGCAGGATCAATGTCCGGGCTGAGAGAAGTCGGTGGCAGAGAGTGAAATGAATGTTGATGGCTGTGAGTGTAAAAGGGGAGGGGTGGAAGTGTTAGTGAATTTGTCTTAGGGTGGAAGAGAGGGGAGGGGGTGCTGAGGTTTTTGTTGTGGTGAGGTGTAGCATGGATTTGAGGGGCTGGGGAAAGAGGAGGGGAGGGGGAGACTCTGTGTTTTTGGTGTGTAGGTAGTGTGAGAGTTTTAGAAAAAGATTTGAAGAAATGAAGATGATTTGAAAGTGGGCGGGGTGGGTGGGTAAGAGTCTGAAAGAAGTAGTCAAAAGGGTGAGATGGGTGAGGGGGAGAGGGAAGATTTTGTTGTGGTTAGGTGTGAAATTTTTGGAGAGTAGGAGTATTTGACCATCATTTAACCCATCATGTCAACCCAATATTTCTATGTACTTGCATGACATTTTTCTTAAAATTATCATCCTGAGGAAGTCTTACAAATAAGGACGAAACATTGATGAATACATACAAAAATTAAAAAAAACAACATATTTTGGTTTTTCCTTTTTTAATTTCCTATATATATATATATATATATATATATATATATATATATATATATATATATATATATATATATGTGTATGTGTGTGTGTCTGTGTGTATATATGTATGAAATATTTTTCTTGTCTTTTGTAAAGAAAAGATTAACAGTAAAATTATAATGTATTTGTAAAATAATACTATTGTTTCTGTAAATGCTACTCAAACAACTACCATTAAAATAACGATAGAGTATTGATTTACTCCTCTCCAGTAGTTAGGCACAAGGCCAGTTTTTATCTTACTCCCACAAG
>OY744528.1:3362500-3380000 GCA_963556195.1 Sepiola atlantica | reverse complement strand
ATTACACTAAAGGGTTGACAATAGTCGAGGAAGACACGAAGGCTCACTTTTTATTTGCTATCACACCCAGATGTAGGGGAGGGCGTAACTTCTTTCTCGTAATTAGCTGTGGGCATAAAGTACCATTTTTAAGTCTTTGGTATGACTCAAGCAAGGATTGAACCCTGGTCTCCCGAACCATTAGTGAACACTTTTACCACTGAAGAACGGTATTAATTTAGATCCCAACCTCACGTAAATAGTAGGGTAGACAATACTCTTAAGCAATGATAGCACAACTCGCCTAAACGAAAAAAAACTCCGAAATAACATCTTTAGAACGTAACACAATGAACTTATTCACTCATTACTTGTCTGATAGAGAGAGTGAGTTTTGTTCTCTAAAGTAAACGATGAAAATAATAAAAATTAATGGATGGATGTTTACAAAAAGTTTCTGCAGTCATCTTTGTTATCGAAAAAACACTGTATATACTACCCCTAAATGTATATATTACTCATCAATGTATATACTACCACTCAGTGTATATACAACCTCTCAATGTATACTACCCCTCAATGTATATACTACCCCTCAATGTATATACTACCTGTCAATGTATATACTACTCCTCAATGTATATACCTACTCCTAATGTACATCTCCCTCAATGTATATACCACCTCTCAATGTATATACTACCCCACAATGTACATACTACCTCTCAATGTATATACTATCTCTCAATGTATATACAACCCCTCATTGTATATACTACATATAAATGTATATACTACCCATCAATGTATATACGCCCCCTCAATATATATACTACCTCTCAATGTATATACTACTTTTCAATGTATATATCACTTTTCAATATATATACTACCCCTCAATGTATATACTACCTCTCAATGTATATATAACCCCTCAATGTATATACTACCTCTCAATGTATATACTCCTCATCAATGTATATACCACCTCTCAATGTATATACTCCCTCAATGTATATACCAACTCTGAATCTATCTACTCCTCCTACATGTATATACTACCTCTCCACCTATATACTACTCATCAATGTATATACTACCCCTCAATGTATATACTACCTCTCCATGTATATACTCCCCCTGAATGTATATATCACCCCTCAATGTATACACTCCCCTCAATGAATATACTACCCCTCAATGTATATACTACCCCTCAATGTATATACCACCTCTCAATATGTGTACCCCCCCTCAATGTATAGACAACCTCTCAATATGCATACCCCCTCAATGTATATACTCCCCTCTCAATGTATATACTCTTCCTTAATGTATATACTACCTCTCAATGTAGATAATACCTGTCAATGTATATACTACACCTCAATGTATATACTACACCTCAATGTATATACCACCTCTCAATGTATATACCATCCTCAATGTGTATACTACCTCTCAATGTATATACCACCTCTCAATATATATACCACCCCTCAATGTATATACGACCTTTCAATGTATATAATCCCCTTCAATGTATATACTACCTCTCAATGCATATACTCTTTCTCAATGTATATATCCACATCAATATATATATACCACCTCTCAATGTATAAACTACCTCTCAATGTATATACCCCAATCAATGTATATACAACCTCTCAATGTATATACTCCCCTTCAATGTATATACCACCCTTTAATGTATATACCACCTCTCAGTGTATATACTACTTCTCAATGTATATACTTTCCTTCAATGTATATACCACCTCTCGATGTATATACTCCCTTAATGTATATACCACTTCTCAATGTATATATTCCCCTTCAAGATATATACCACCTCTCAATGTATATGCCACCTTTCAATGTATATAATCCCCTTCAATGTATATACTACATCTCAATGTATATACTTTTTCTCAATGTATATATCCACATCAATATATATATACCACATCTCAATGTATAAACTACCTCTCAATGTATATACCTCAATCAATGTATATACTACCTCTCAATTTATATACTCCCCTTCAATGTATATACCACCTCTCAATGTATATACCACCTCTCAGTGTATATACTACTTCTCAATGTATATACTTTCCTTCAATGTATATACCACCTCTCGATGTATATACTCCCTTAATGTATATACCACTTCTCAATGTATATATTCCCCTTCAATATATATATATACCACCTCTCAATGTATATGCCACCTTTCAATGTATATACTACCCCTTCAATGTATATACCCCCATCAATGTATATACTACCTCTCTATGTATATATCCACATCAATATATATATACCACCTCTCAATGTATATGCCACCTTTCAATGTATATACTACCCATTCAATGTATATACCACCTATCAATGTATATTCTACCTCTCAATGTATATACCACCTATCAATGTATATACTACCTCTCTATGTATATACTCTTCCTCAATCTATATACTGCGTCTCATTTTATATACTACCTCTCGATGTATATACTCCAGAGCAACTAAAATAGCTACAAAATCACACACTTTGTTTGTCAGAACGGTTTCCCTCCTCTAATCCCCGTTTCCCCGACTAGACGAGCATGCAGGAACTTAATCTATCCTTTGTTTCAATCAGCTATAACTGGGAGAAGTATTTAGTAATTCGCAATTCTTCGTATCGAGGATTGAACTATCAACCTTCAGATGACTATCACTTAGAACTTGATTTAACTTAGTACTATAGCCATTTCGCCACGTATCCTTGCGGACAGTTCTGGTATTCTTGTTTTTTTCTATGTGGAGTCTTACTACTTATCACTATATATCAGTACTTTTATTGCTACACATCACTGTAATATATATATATATATATATATATATATATATATATATATATATATAGTCGATAGTCTCAACCATTAAAACTATATCAAAAAAAAGAAAAAAAACAAAAAACTTATAGTCCCAAGTCTTTCAGTGGAAAATCACTCATGTAAGTCAATTTATTTTTTACAGTTATTATATTAGTTTACTTCTAACACTATTTTAAGGGATCATCAGTTGTTTACCATGAAAAACTGTTTCGGGAATTTAAAAACAAGACAGTATTTAATTTCATGGTTTCCCAGCAGAGTTTATCAGACCCCACTTCCCTTAAAAGACAAAAACATAAACGTTCCTTATACTAAATCTACGTTTTGTTCCATATAAATGTTTTGCTAACTTATATTAGTTATTTAAAAAAACAAAAAAAAAACATTTTTTCTTTACCTGTGCTGTTCGTCTGTCTAATAAAATTTATCCGTTACTTACAAAAATGTTGCTGCATTTTAAAGTGTTTGGACGAATCCATTACACTATTATTTAGGTGATTAATGTATTATTTTTAGTTTTATATTATAAATAAATAAATAAATATATATATATATATATATATATATATATATATATATATATATATATATAGTAGTAAGCTATGAAAATATATTTATCGCAATTAAGCTACACAGAGGCTCCCGTGTTTCATCCCTGGGAGGAATCTTCAGAGATGAAACGCGGAAGCCTCTGTGTAGCTTAATTGCTATAAATATATTTTCATAGCTTAGTACCTAGCTCTACTTACGTATCGAGCACTGTTGAAGAAAATACTGAAAATTGATACATAAAAAATGTTGGTTGATGGCAACCTTCACTTCGTAACATGTATCTTATTGAAGAAAGTAGTGGGGAAACCTATGCGAACAAAAGAAAAGAGTTATGTCAAAAACGTCGTACTTATTTATGAGAATTTACTTTTTAAGAAAAAGAAGAAAAAAAGATAAATAAGAAGAGGCAGACATTTTTTTCAATTTTGCTGATGCCTTCCGTTTCATTGTCAAAATCTTCTAAACCTAAAACGGATCTATATCGTATATATTTATATTTCGGATTTTGCTAGAATATTTCATTTTCTCGAAGCCCAAGAATTTAATATCGATTTTGCCTGCAATTGCTTTACCGTTAATATCTATCATAAAATTATTTTCGTAATGAAAATCAATTTAATTATCGTATTTAATTAATCACTGTACGCGAATAGATTCGCAGATAAGTAATAATTCGAACAAATGTATTCTAAGATTTATACAAATATATAAATTGTTTTCATATGTGGATTGATTATGAAAAATCCTGATTTTATGTTTCGATACGAATAATACAGTGAATACTTGCTGGTATGTGTTGGTTATTTCAACTAATGTAACATAGCCCTAAATCACTTGAAGTGAGACCGAAATACGATAGGATGTTGTAGTTCTTGTTGTCGTTGTTGATGTTAGTACACATAAGACGTACAAGGAAAACACGTACAATTTTCGTTTTGCCTGTTAAAAGGTGTTTCTTTTGTTGTATTTATGCGAATTATACACAACATGAAGGTTCCGTTTTCATAAGCTACTACATTGGGGTATCGGGTGATTACCCTCCTTATTCTTGATATTACCGTTATAATGTTGACTGTTTAGGAAGAGGGAGTCAAGTTGAGAAACTGCTACGCGAATATCTATGTTGTGTCCAAAAGTTTCGTGTGTGTATGCTTATTCTGTCCATGCGGCTAAACAAACCCTAAACCTAACCCTGACTTCCCCGAACATGGCTAAACTTTAATCTATTAAAGGGGCTCATAACAATATTAATTTTAAGTAAATAATATTAAACTAGCGGGACCCGTGTAAATTATACGAAATTATGTTTTTAATACTAATTATCTTGTTCCTAACCTATACATGTTTGAATAAAATATAAGATTTGAACTTGTATATTTATTTTTTAAAAATGAACAATACATGAAACAATTTACAAAACTTCTTTATATACAATGTTTCTATGGAAATTTCGACGACTAAACCTTACTTTGTAAATGTTTTCGATTAAATTAAATTTGGCTCCAATTCATGAATATTTATTTACTCCTCTCCAGGAGTTAGGCACAAGGCCAGTTTTATCTTACTCCCACAAGTAAGATGTTAATTTAATTTTGAATAAATAGTATTTGTAAGAAAAAATATCTTTAATGGTGATCATTGGTGTCTTGAAAGGAATGATTTGGTAAGCCTTCATAAAATCACATATATATATATATATATATATATATATATATGAAATCAGTTCAATCAGATCTAGCACGCGTCAACAACGAAGATAAAATATTGAACGATGAATACAAAATAATTTGATCGTTTTCCTCTTGACCTCAGTGTTTCTTAATAGGATTCCTTTTCTGAAAGTTTGCAATTTTCATGATTAATTCGACGTTTGCTGCGAAAGATTCTCTCGTTTGATGTGCTGAATTGGTTAGCGTTTCGCTGTTTATCCTATCCGCCATTTTCTGTAACGTTCATTTGCTTTCTGACAAAGGAACACAAAATACAGAACCAACAATTCAAACAATTCATCGCAAACAAATGGACACTTTTTTTTAGTCTTTTAGTTTTGTTGGTTTTTGCCTTTCAATCGCTTAACTTTTATTCGGTACTCATTCAAAAAAGTTACCGTTTAAATGCACGACCCAAACTCGAATGGTGATTTTATCATAGATCCGGTGAACGCTGTGATTTCAATTTTTGAAATGTTAAGTAAACCTGTAATGTCCTATAATTTTTGGAACTGCATTGCACTGTGGTTCTCTTTATATTCACAATTTCCGGTTTAATGACTCGTCAGTTTATATTGCTTTATATTCCAAGTATGGTTTAAAAACAGGCTCTTTTCTGAATAAAATGTGTTTAATTGTATGAATATTTTTATTAATATTACTTTGGAGAAAAATGTAAATACATATGTAAATTTGAGAATAGCAGTTATACGTGTATATTTGTAAATATGAATTTATTAGAAGTTTAAAATAAATTTAATTATGTAAATTGCAAAACACGCCTGTTGTTTGAGCGAGTTTTGGTAGCATTATATGTTAGAGTAAAATATTGAGTAAGATACTGAACATATTGGGTATTCGAATCGCATTTTTGTCGTGAAATTTGAATGATAGCATTTTGTTTAAATTTATTTTTAAATATATTTCAAACTTCCTAATAAAAAAGAAATAACTCGTAGCCGTGCTTGTGTGACTAACATTCCGGCATTGCTTGTCATTTCAGTATCTCATCATTTTCATAACATAACTATATTGTTCCGTGAAGGTTACCTTGCTGCGTCTCTGTCGTGGGGACGTCTCTGGTAGGGCTCTGATCATCGTGAAACGGTCACAATCTCCTGTGGGTACGATAGTTACATTTTCTGGTTCAAACAGCGGCAATACCATTGCTTATTACGTTTACCAAAAGCTACATATACAAATCTGCTTTGTACGCGATGTAGACCCATTATTGGTACGTGTTTTCACACACACAAAATCTTTTCATCGGTTTAAATATAAAATCTGATTAACCTTAATTATTAATACTTATAACTCTACTTTCCGACTGTTAAGTTCTCAAGTTCGTAAAGATACACCTAAATGAAGTAGGAGGTTACATCGGCCGAAACGTTGTGAAAACAACCACCAAGATGAGAATAGTAGCTTGAACAATTTAAATAATACAAATAAACTATTTGTATATTGAGAGAAGCTAAAATCGAACCTTGCCACTCACCTCTAAATAACCACACACGTTTGTCAAATCATTCCGACATTTAACTATCACAGACTATTACCCCGGGTAACGTATCACAGAATATCAATGTTTCCCGTAGAAATGCATAAAATTTGACGCATTCACTGGGTTGCTTGGCGAGGCCGCCATTAAAAGCGAAAGATTTCCTTTTGGCAATGGCGACAGTGGTGGAACTTGTTGTTCCAAGTTTGATTGAATCTAAACATTTGTCGTTCCGTTTTGATCGAACCCCGGTGCATGTCTATTTTCAAGAACCGTTCTGATGCGAACCCCTTAACCCTAACCCTCACCCCCGACCCCCAAGGCCTCATATATTAGTAAACGCATCCTTGTTTGCTTTGTTATATATTCAGGCCAGAGGAATAGACATTATTGATATGGAAGATAATGACGTTGTTTCGTAAATCAAAGTGCGTCCGTCTTGTAATCGAATTCATGCATCTCTCTCTCTTTCCCTCTTTCTCTCTCTTTTTCTCTATCTCTCTTTTCCCTCTCTGTCTTACTCTCTCTCTTCCTCTCTCTCTGTCTTACTCTTTTTAAAAATTCTTTCTTTCTTTCAGTTCTTCGTCCTTTCTTTACTTTTTTTTATTCTTTCCATCTTTTTTCTTTTCTTTTTTTCCTTTTCTTTTTCCTTTCTTTTCTTTTTTTCATTTGTCATCTACTTCCATATCTGATATCTTTTCTTCTTTTTTAGTTTTTTCTCTCTAATTGTTTTCTTTTCCACCATTTTTATCATTTCTTTCTTTCTTTCTAAATTTCAGTTTTTCCTTCTTTCTCCTTTTTTCTTCCTACTTTTGAAATTTTCTTTCTTTATTTGATTTATTTGTTTTTTTTTTTTTTCCATTTATTTTCCTACATTCCTCTTCTCCCTACAGTATATCTTAGATCCCATATTTTACGACATTTTTCTCTCTATTTCTTCTTCTTCTTTTTCTTCTTCTTTTCTTCTTCTTCTTCTTCTTCTTCTTCTTCTTCTTCTTTTTACTTCTTCTTCTTCTTCTTCTTCTTTTCTGCTTCTTCTTTTTCTTCTTCTTTTTCTTCTTCTTTTTCTACTTTTTCTTCTTCTTCTTTTTCTTCTTCTTTTTCTACTTTTTCTTCTTCTTCTTTTTCTTCTTCTTTTTCTACTTTTTCTTTTTATTCCTTTTCTTCTTTTTTTCTTCTTTTTTTACTTTTTCTTCTTTTTCTTCTTCTTTTTCTACTTTTTCTTCTTCTTCTTTTTCTTCTTCTTTTTCTTCTTTCTTTCTTTCTTTCTTCTTTTCTTCTCCTTTTTCTTCTCTTTCCTCGTCTTTAAAATATATGTAATATGTCTAATATTTCTTTCTCTCTTTCTTTCATTTTTACAATTATTTATTTTTTGTTCTTTTTTCTTTTATATTTTTTCTTTGATTTTTTGTTCGTTTTATTTTATTTATTTCTTTTTATTTCTATTCTCTCTAAACTATATCCTTTACTCTCTTTCTGTCTTATTGTTTTCTTCTTCTTTCTTCTTGGAATTTTTCTCTCTTTTTTTTCTTCGGCCTCTTATTATTATTATTATTATTATTATTATTAGTAGTATTATTATTATTATTATTATTATTATTATTATTATTATTATTATTATTATTATTATTATTATTATTATTATTATTATCATTATTATTATTATCATAATGTTCTCTCTTTTGTTCTTCTTCTGCCTATTATTATCATTAATTATTATTATTATTATCATTAAATATTATTATTATTATTATCATTAATTATTATTATTATTATTATTATTATTATTATTATTATTATTATCATTATTATTATTATTATTATTTACAAAATAATATATGCCGCATGTCCAATGTTCTATATTGGTGAAAAGGCCAGAAGATATAAAATCCTACATTTACGAACACAAACAGGATATCAAATACAACAATCACACTAACGCACTATTCATATACATGCACACTTTTACTCACGATTTCGACTTTAGAAATTTCACCAGCCTCAAGACCGAATACTCCCTTCTACGTTCCCAGTGCATCGCAGCGCTATAATAGCTCAGACTCGGATCTTTCTTAAATAACTCCGATTCCGGTTAAAGTTCATTTTACTACATTTCATCCACATTTCTATTGCTTTCCTTTTTTCTTCCTTTTTTTCTTTCTCCACTTTTTTCGCATTTTTACGTCTCTGTCTCGTGTCATTACTCCGCGTTCTTCTTTTTCCTATGTTTTCACCGTTTTTATCGAGTGAATGGAAAATATTCACTTGTTAGTCCTAACAAAACTAGTAAAATATCGCGTTTCTTGATGATTTGTCCTGTATTTAATTTGTTTTTATGTTTATCGTATCCACACACACAGACACACACACGCACACAAACACACACACACACACACACATATATATATATATATCTTCTGCCTATTATTATCATTATTATTATTATGATTATTATGATTATTATGATTATTATCATTATTATCATTATATATTATTATTATCATTATTATCATTATTATTATTGTTATTATTATTATTATTATTATCTTTATTATTATTATTATCATTATTATTATCATTATTATTATTATCACTATTATCATTATTATTATCATTATTATTATTATTATTATTATTATTATTATTATTATTATTATCATCATTTTTCTTCTTTTATGTCTTCTTCTTTAAGCTCGATGTCATATTTTATTATTTTCTCCCTTTTTCTTTTTTCTTCTCTATTTTATTTATTCCTTCTTTCTTTACTTTATTTTTCATTCTTTCACTTCAACCAACTTTCTTTCGTTTAAACCCCTTTTTTAACATTATCGATTTGTTTTTACAGTCTTTCCAGATCGTCCTTACCTTTCGAGTCTCTAAACATTCGCACGAATATTTTATTGGGTGAAGTTATCAACGAAGGCGAGATTTTTTTTCATTGCACTTTTTATATAGCAACCTTCATATTGGTACGGCCGATCACCAGCAACGGGATGACATACTGGCTACATCTTACACGGAACTATACAAACGATCTATAAGTCTGGAGGTATTCGGGTGTACAGGTATCTCAGCCTCACGTTTAGTTTAATACACAAGACATAAGAGAATACAAAAATCAGATATGAACAATACACACACATATATATATATATATATATATATATATATATATATATATATATATATATATATATATATGAAGAGTTCGAGTGCAAAACGCGATAAACGCCATTTTCAAAATCATGAAACTGTCCTTACAAAAAGTGTTGCATTTTAACACTCGACAACACCCCAACACTATGTGTTACATAATATGACACAGAAATAATTTCTTTTCGATTTCAATTAAAATCAGCTTTAATTTGAAGTCTACATTTAATATATTCGTGTTTTTATTCTTTAAGGTGTCAATTTGAACGAATTGGATTTATTGCGTTTTGCGTTCGAACTCTTAATATATATATATATATATATATATATATATATATATATATATATATATCCACATAACATTTTTAAGGAGATAATATTTTTTTATGTATCAATTTTCAGTATTTACTTCAACAGTGCTTGACACGTAAGTAGAGCTAGGTAGTAAGCTATGAAAATATATTTATAGCAATTAAGCTACACAGAGGCTCCCACGTTAAAAATGCTAAAATGCTGAAGATTCCCCCGGGGATGAAACGCGGGAGTCTCTATGTAGCTTAATTGCCATAAATATATTTTCATAGCTTACTATATATATATATATATATATATATATATATATATATATATATATATATATATATATATATATATATATATATATATATATATGTATATGTATATGTATATGTATATGTATATGTATACAGTAAGTAAGTATGAAGGTGAGAATTCCGAGGCAGGGGCAATGCAATGTCGTATACCGGAAGGTGAAATACGGGGTAAACAAAAATAAATGACAGGTAACGATATAAGTGTATAAATCTCGGATCGATGTATTTATATTTAAAAATTTGGTTCTTTTCAGTTCATGTATGTTTTCAATGATGTTCACGTTAACATCTTTTCTGAGAAATATCCCCCCCCCCAATTTAATCCATTTACTAAATTTGATTCAACAATGTTCACCTAAACTACAGACATAGAGAGTTTGTATTTAGTAGATATGACATCATTCACTTTTCTGCATAAGGATTACCGTTAGGGTAAGGGTTAAAGTTAGTGTTAAGGTTTAGGTTAGGGTTTAGGGGTTAGGGTTTAGGGCTAGGGTTAGGGCTAGGGCTAGGGCTAGGGCTAGGGTTTAGGTTTAGGGTTAGGGTTAGGGTTAAGGTTAGAGTAAGGATTAGGATAAGGGTTAGGATTAGGATTAGAGTTACGGTTACGGTAAGGGTTAGGGTTTAGAGTTAGGGTTAGGATTAGGGTTTAGGTTAGGATTAAAGTTAGGGTTAGGGTAAGGGTTAGGGTTAGGATTAGGATTAGGGTTAGGGTTTAGATTAGGATTAGGGTGAGGGTTTAGGGTTGGGGTTAGGGTTAGGGTTTAGATTAGGATTAAGGTGAGGGTTAGGGTTAAGGTTAGGGTTAGGGTTAGGATTAGGGTTTAAATTAGGATTAGGGTGAGGGTCGACGTCAAAAAAATTATACTGGGCCATCTATTCGATCAGTGATTTGATAAGTAATGTCTCAGCCACCTGTTTTTATGACATTTTTCAAACCGTTAAAACCTATTACGTTCGAGGGTATTTATTCATTAATAAATACAATTGTTCGGCGCCATCAATGATATATACAATTGCTAAAATATAACCATCTTTTATCTGATCAATATTTTGTTCAAATTTAACTTTTCATACGGTATTTATTTTAATTTTGGGCAATTATGCGGTATAATTAACACCCGGGAAATCGAAGATCAACAAAATATACAACAAATAATTTTTACCAAGCGCAGTTTACGTAATTTTCTATCGACCTGTATAGTTTTACAGTTCTGGAACCTTTTGTGAGTGTTTTTTTTATTTCAGATTTTTCATCAGAGCATCGAATATTTGTAAAAAAGATGTGACATGTAAAAAGATGTGACATGTAAAAAGATGTGACATGTAAAAAGATGTGACATGTAAAAAAGATGTGACATGTAAAAAGATGTGACATGTAAAAAGATGTGACATGTAAAAAGATGTGACATGTAAAAAGATGTGATATGTAAAAAGATGTGATATGTAAAAAGATGTGACCATGTCAGGTAAAAAGCTTCGATCTACTTCAACTTATTTTAAAATAAAGAAAAACTTTAAAACAGTTTCAGTAAGTTAAACATATACAGATTAGTCTAAAATTAAATTTCAATGCGTTTGTGACAGTTATATTTCTTTTAAATTTTCAATTTCTTAGTTGTTATCAAAGAAACATAAAAACTAAAAGCCACACGTGACGTCAACCATATAGGATTGTTATACGTTAAAGTGAAAAGAAATTTTTAAAAAATAGTTTTAGAAGATTAAAACTATACAGGTAGGTAGAAAATTAAATTTTCTTGCGTTTGTTAAGTTATTTGTATATTTTGTTTGTTTTCAATTTCTCGGCTATCAACATTTTTGCTGAAATTTGATATGGCGTATAAAAAGTTGTTGTTCGTTATTTAAAATTTGTGTTATTTAAAAAAATTAATTTGGAACATCCATTCTTGATATTTGTATTTAAATTAATGTTTCAGTTTAACCAGATGTGTCACATCAGAGCAATGCCAGGTAGCCGGATAATTTATTTTTTTAAAACAATTTCTTCTTTCTTGTTTTTGTTTTATATTTCTTATCCTTCCTTATTTCCATTTATTTACTTTTCGGTTCGTGGTGTAGTTGTATACAATGGATACTCATTCGGACTATGGGATCTGTTAAACAGAATTCAAAATCCAGTCGTATCAATTACCTTTATTCATACTATAACCCCTTCTATATATAAAATAGAAGCTTATGTTCAATACAGAGTTTGCAAACACATTTAACCCTTATCACTGAGTAGGTTTTAGCTATGATCCATTAGTAAAACACATATATTGTGTTTCGACATTGATTAAGACAAAAAAACGGTCGATGTGCCGTAAGAGAAATACACACAAAAGCAAACTTCCCTGTTCGATAAATGTCTCTTACTTGCAGTTTCTAACCCATCCCGTCGTTTCCGGCCAAACTCGCATCCCCATCCCTCCGTTCAATCGAGTTCTTTATCGGCGATGGACGGGTGCCATTGTTCTCACTGGACACCCGGAGAGCGATAACGCCAGCATCGGGTGGCCGGTTTCTCCTAAGAGGCCAATGGAAGATGGGAAGCGATAGAAAAGCTTTTTTGACATTCATCAAACCGGACGTGGAAGAAGCGAGAGAGCTAACAAGGTGCCATTCGCCCCAAACGTCTCTCGTTCCCGAGACATCATAATTCATATTTGCATAGTAAGAGGAAATGACAGCACGAATCAAGTCCGAAAATAACGGGCGTAGAAATAGCGTCGAGGGCGGCTGTCTCATTTACGCCCCCCCCTTCTAACTTCACGTGACCACACATTGATTCCTTTATTTAAAGTAACTCTGAAATCTATATTCAACTTCCTCAAATTGGTTCGTTATTTCAAACCAGCGTAAACTAAGTACATGGCGTGTTATTGGTATAATGAATACAATCGCAGCCTCCTGAGACAGCTGTAACAGGTATAGGTATGACTAAAATTGTAACTTTTGTTCAATTAAGTGTATACAATGAATCGTTTACAGCAGGGGCTGGCAACCTCCGGCCCGCGGGCCACATCCGACCCGCAAAGGCTTAGCCTCCGGCCCGCCACCCTCTTATGCTTTATTATTGCAATCCGGCCCGCGGACCTCCCAGTAAAACTCATATCATTTTGTGACATAGATGTAAAAGTAAGTTTCAATTAAGATTTACAGTGGGATAAAAATGTATAAACATCAGCGAGCGATGATGCATGTATATTTCATTTTTCTTTAACTATTAATCTCAAATACTTGGCCTGAGATAAAAATAGAAAAAGAGAAAGCGAGAGGGAAAGAGGAAACGAGAGACGAGGAAAGGACATGAAACAGAGAACTTATGTGAGGTGTGTCAAAACGAATGCTGGATCAACTTGTTACTTTCCCCGTCATTATTTTTTATGATTCCAAAATGGCTCTTAGTCGGCGCCTTTTCTAGCATCACACACAGAAGTCTCTTGAGAAAAAATATCAGATTTATAGAGTGTTCAATGCAATTTTTGTACAATTTAGTCATGTAAACAAAATATAGTAATTCTGAGATTTCGTTTTTCACTCCGGCCCGTAATCTTCTTCTAAAAGTCTCATCTAGCCCTCACTCTGAAAAGGTTGCCCGCCCCTGGTTTACAGGATATATTGTGCTTTGATATTTAATATTTAAAACGAATTGCTGTGTCGTAAAACAGGCAAATCAGATCAAAAACAGAACCTAGTTTTTAATTTTTGGGGGAAATATTATTATCACACTATAAAGTCCTAGTGCATTATTAAAAGTGACTTTAATTATTTTATTCAGTTTTACAAATAAGTAAATGCATGTTCATAAAATCAAATAATGAAAAGCAAACTAGGTAAGAGATTTTAAAATCTCTTTGATAAAAAATCTTTCTGCAAATCATTTAATAAAAATAAATTTAAACTTAGTTAAAGCTGCATCGAAATTATTATTAAGGCACATAATAATAAAATATAAATAAATAATATAATAACCATAACTTTATGAATGATAGAAAAGAGTACAATTGTACTACTACTACTACTACTACTACTACTACTACTACTACTACTACTACTATTACTACTACTACTACCTGTACGACAGTACTACTACTACTACTTCTACTACTTCTACTACTACTACTACTACTACTACTACTACTACTACTACTTCTACTACTACTACTATTAATAATAATAATAACAACAATAAAAGAAATAATAATTAATATGATAGAATTGGGAAATATAACTATAAAAAACAATGTGGCTATATTTAGATGCGGATTTGTAAAACTAAGGTTAAAATCGGAGAATGAAAAATACTGTTCAGAAGTTAAAATGTTAAAATTAGGACAACGTGGCAGGATATGACGTTATGGAAGGAAGTACGTGACAGCAAAAAGATGTTTCCTCCCTCTGTATCAACTGGAAACCAAACGTTGAAATGATCAGACGTGAGTTTCGAGTCCTTCTACACTCTACGGTGTTTGGGATACAGTTCATCTTCATGCACTTGCTGCAAATTATTTGTAAGAATCAAATGAGACCATAGAGAAAGTAAGGGCGTTATTTATTGTTCTTTTCAATGTTTTTTTTAAATATTTCAGCGACCATGAGAAAAAAGAATAAAAGGGAACCATTTCTACGAGTGCTACATCACAACTACGGCCATCTTTACTGTTACACCGGCCGTTCTTACACAGGAGAAACTACATCGGTTATCACTATAAATAGTGCGAGTCACCAGAGACACAGCGAAGACAAAGCACAGTCTTGTAACTGTCTAGCCAAGTGCTAGTCACTTTCTTACTTTGTTAATACACTTGTTAAACCAACCCTCGACTTGACTTCCTTTATTTATCATTTACTGTTGGACAACTTCACAACATTTACAATTGGACGTCACCAGATATTAAAGAGAGAGGAACAGCTGTTTCTGCTTGTTTTATGGAAATTGCTCCAGACAAGGCACGAAGCCACTTGATGTAAAGAGCTAAAAAATACTACTTCAAGGCCAAAAACTAGCCAGCGATAACTGTTTGATGGAGATATTCCGACCCCCAAAACAGCAATACTTCCCCCTTTGTCAGAAACATCGCTCATGGAATGTAAGGACTAAAGGACAAAATATAGAAGCGCGATGTTACAAGGCTGCCGAAAGTAAACTTTCACTTTCTTGACAATAAAGGCGACAATGATCAGTGTGGATCGAAATACCCCCCTCCCCCAACGCTATGACACATTAGAAAATAATTGTTTAATAAAAACATAATCTGACAATCAACCTTATGCATCAGTTAAACCTCGTGCAAGAAAACATATAACACAGGGAAAACCATCTCTGATAAAAATAAATAATTCTATAATCCAAAAAGTTAATTCATAACAAATATATAGATATTATCGGTATTCGCTTGACGTTGTTGGTTGGAAATAATTTCAAATATAATCAGGTTAACAATTTTTGCTTCGAATGAAAATTTTAATATGTGGTTCGGTTGGTTGTTTTTTAACTTCATATTGATCCTGTAAAATCATTTAACGCTAAGAAAGGTTATTTATCGTAGATTCTTGTGTGTAGGTTATTTGCAATAAAATTGGGTTGTATGTTTTTTTTTCTCAAGTAATTAAAAATACTGCTGGTGCAGTGGTGTTTTTTTTCTCAAGTAATTAAAAATACTGCTGGTGCAGTGGTGTTTTTTTCTCAAGTAATTAAAAATACTGCTGGTGCAGTGGTGTTTTTTTTTCTCAAGTAATTAAAAATACTGCTGGTGCAGTGGTGTTTTTTTTTCTCAAGTAATTAAAAATACTGCTGGTGCAGTGGTGTTTTTTTTTCTCAAGTAATTAAAAATACTGCTGGTGCAGTGGTGTTTTTTTTTCTCAAGTAATTAAAAATACTGCTGGTGCAGTGGTGTTTTTTTTTCTCAAGTAATTAAAAATACTGCTGGTGCAGTGGTGTTTTTTTTTCTCAAGTAATTAAAAATACTGCTGGTGTTTTTTAAAAAAATACTTATTAACGCTGAATTTCTGTAAAACGGCAAATCGCTTCAACGAATCGAAACGAATTTTTTTTTCTTTAATTATTTTAAATGTTAAAAAAAGGCCAATAAAACTAATTATTTAAATATTTAAACATTTTTTAAATACATCCTTCACTGATATATTCTTTGTTTTTTTAATTTTTGTTTCATGAAATGAATAAAATACGTTTTTAGAAAATGAATTGGATTTCTTGACGTTCTAATATATTACAGTTATTTTATGGACCTAAAAGATAATTGCTTTTAGTGACGCGAAAATAAATGCAATCGTCGCACAAAGCTAAGAATTCAGTCATACCCTCAATAGCTAATATTAAATAATAAAACTATTCTTTCACATTAGCTCACATAGCATTCCTATCCCCGTTGCTTTCACCATTGATCTTATACGTATATATAACCCAAACCCCTTTCGTTGTTTGAGCACTGTTGAAAGTGAAATCGCCGACTTCGATTAGCGATAATGGGGAACACCTCGTAAATGAATAAATAACACTTGGTAGCTTATATTGTTTTTTATAAACTTTAAGATTTCACTTCCTAGTAGTTTCGCTATTGGTGTAGCGATTGGAATCTCCGACTATCAAAAACGCGATCGAATTTCAATCTCACTTTATGCTCTGCGCCTTTCATAAACGAACACGGCCTTTTGGCTAAGATCAAAGTGTAGTATCTGTTCCGATGGATGCTACACCCTATACACCGGTAGGAGGTCCACACTCCCAGGCTTTGCCTACCCTCTTTGGGTGGAGTAAGTTTATTGTTTACTGCCTGAAGCGCTCCTACCGGGGAATGCCGACGGGGCTGCTCAGGCATTTTGTAGGCCAGAGTGCTCACCTTCTCGGGCGCTGACTTTTCAAATCACACTTTCCCGACCTTGTGTCATAATTTACCACTGTGGGAGGAAGATAAATCTCACGATCTGAAAGTATGTATATAGTTATAAAGTCGAAACTCATGTTTATTTATTACTCGTCTCCACCCTGCGCCAGTTTGACAAAAGGCCACCGAACTAGAGCGCTTTTCTAAGTGCATGCGTTTAAGAACTGAGAAGTGAATTAATGTGTGCGCAACCTGG
>OY744528.1:3340000-3360000 GCA_963556195.1 Sepiola atlantica | reverse complement strand
TATGAAAAATCATTTATTTAATATTTCGGGAGAATCTTCCCTTTTGTTAAAAATGATATACTTCCAGCTCACAACCTACACGGCACTCTGCATTATGCTCACCCTTCTTAAACATGCTACTACTATTCCCAGCAATGCTTTAAGCAAACTACCATTCTACATATATATATATGATAATTTTATTTACACAGACATGTACAAAATCTGCGACACTGGCATGTCGATGTTATCGATCAACAGTTACTATAAACTGAGATCTCATCAGGCAGAGTTAGAATCCGATCTTAACCTCAGATCATATTTGGAGAGAATATGATCTGAGGTTAAGATCGTATTCTAACTCAAAGAATCAAAATTAAAGTCGATCTACGTTAGACACAACTCCCACTTACCAGCTTTCGGGCTACGATCAACGTGTAGTATATGTTTTGTCCTTAATCAGAGGGGTAGAACTTCTCAATAACAGCGTTTGTTTCCGATTTCAGTTCATAGCATCGATTTTAGATATGTCAACATTGAAGATCTACCTTGTGCCTTACTTTTACCTCGCGAGGCGGCAAGTAATTAAGCGTGCCCCTATATATGTAAGTGAAGGTTTTCCTAAAACTTTCAATAACTCTGAGCTACGACACATTTCATTTGGCCATTGGGATACCTAGTCTAGCAAACGAATGATTTACATTTGTGTTTTTCAAACAAAGATTTTGACGCCAATTTCCGGTGACCCAACTCATACAAAGTTAACATCCGTATCGATATATTTATCAATCTAGCGAAATTTAGAAAATCTAAAATCTAATTAATTTTTTCCAAGTTTTCTGTTAGTTAAAAACGTCAACAACTTAAATGTATGACGATTAACGAGGTCTAGATGACTGTACAATATTAGGTCATCTGGTGTTAAAAGTGAGCTGTGCTAGTTAAGCTGGGAGGTTAGGGTATTCTCGTTACGTGGAGAGTAAAGATGTGCTTTTTTCTTTCTTTTTTTTCATCTTTTCCATTCTTTTTCCTTATCTTCTTTCTTCCTTCTTTTTCTTTCCTTCTTTTTTTCTTTTTTCTTTCCATCTTTTTCCTCTTTTTAATTGTTCTTTTTTCTTTCGGTTTTTTCTTATTTCTTTTTTTTCTTTTTTCATTTCATTTGTCCCCTTCTTTTTCCCATCCCTTTCCTGCCTTTTTTTCTTCCATTCTCTTTAAGAGAACGGGACCGAAGTGTTAATGGTCTGATGAGAGAGACACTTAAAAGGAAATAAGGAGAATTATGAATTAAAGTAAACGACAAGAGAACGTTTGATGATAACAAAATTATATTTATTTAATGTTGTGATTAGAGCGAGATGTTGTACACGTGTTTAAAATGATTAATTGTTGCATGTGTTTGGTGTTGAGCGAACTGTGTACAAGTGCAAGAGAATATGTATGTGTGTGGATCACAATATTGATAGACCGAAACAGTGTCATGTAGATGATTAGAACGAGTTTATTATAAAATCTTGATGGGTTTTAGGAACCTGCGAAAGATGAACAAATTCGAAGGACGATTTTCTGGTTCGCATGTTCGAGTCTAAGGTCACTAATGTCAAGTGACCAATCAAAGAAAGTTTTTTTTAATGGAATTGCTCGGTTAGGTTGTCTGCATTCGCAGTCTTCAGGAAGAAAGATTGTGTTAGCAGGGAAATACAAACATTTACAATAACACACGTGTGTGTCGTCAAATAAGGAAAACACGAAGAAGTGAGTTAAAACTCATGTGCGTTTATTTAACGTTTGTTTGTGTTGGCACGATCAAATATCAAGTAATAAATATTTGAGGCACATTAGTTGTTACTCAGATAAAGGAACTGTGTTACATACATGAAAGGGTCTACTTACAGTCGACGCATTTGGGTTCCAGGGAAGACGGACGGTGACTTCACCCCAGGAAGTCAACCGAGAAAAAAAAGAGAACATCAGAGGGGTTCCTGAAATCTCGCGAGAACTGGATCCATGTCACGTGTCTTCCGAGATCACGAGACTTGATCCCTTTCTAAAAAGGACACATCTCTGAAGCAAAATCCTATCCAAGGGAGGCAACTCTGTTGTCTCTATAGAAAGATTGAAAGGAAATGCAGACAGACATTAATACTGTTCTTTAGGAAGTAAGCATGAAGACGACCTTTGGAGTTATTTGAAGGTGATATCAAGGTGGTGGGTGTCAGTGTTCTCTGAAAAGCAGCGCATGTGGGAGCAAGTCAGGCTCTCATATTCCTTGATTCCGTCGCTCCTTTTGCAGTATTGCTCAATTCTAATGGGTCCGTGACATCACAAATTCCTTTTTAAGCGATTACCCTTTTATTAATTCAAAATATAATTTTTTTTCATATTTATTATTTATTACCGGATGTGCTGGGTAGATCCACATGCGCACAAATCATTATACACTTTCTTTTATGCGGACGTCGCACAGTAAACATTCTGTCCGCTGTACGTCACCACACAAGCATATATAAGATTTAAAATAGTTGCTTTCTTTTCTTGTTTGCTATTTTGTGTTGGCTGTAAATTGTATCCATGATTGCTGAAAGCAAACCGAGCCGATGCCACTCTTGGTGTAAATGTGACACGAGTAATATCATTTACTCTCGTCGGACAATCGATTTGCGTTCATCTTTTGTTTAGCCTTTCTTATTTTGATTTATTTATTTTCCATCGTTGGAGATTGGCGTATCAAATGTTTCCTGAATTTCTTTTTTATTATCGCCTTTCTTTGCCATTTTCCATTCCGCTCAGATTTTGTAGTGGAGTGTGTTTATTTGAGATTTTGCCTTTTACTTCTATACGCTGTAGTCTTTTATTCCCTCTTGACCTTTTTTTGTGTGTGTTATGACAATATATGTATTAGTATATACTATCAGAAACTTTTAATTAATATTCTTTTAAAAAAAGATTCAACTCGATGATTGTCAACCAGTAACAACAGAGTTCATTTTATATTCCAATAACCATGTTTTTTATTTTCTAGTTTTATTTTTTCACATTTTCAAAAAACATAGAATTCCTGTGAGATGCTTACTCCAAATTAAAAAAAAACGTCTATTACCAATAAGGACTCGTCAGCGTTCCGAAATGTAAACACGGACAAAAGGTGCTTCATTAAAAACAAAAGTCAGTCAGTCTGGATAGTAACCACGCTACGACTCTGGAATATGTAACGAATAGTTTTTTAAATAAATTATTTATATTTAGCTCTTATTTCTTGGCGATCGAGCACTTTATTGATAGTATGTCAGTATTTTTAAGTATTAAAGTGCTTTGTACCTACAGACGATATCGTTTCGGGGGTTTAATTCTCATCAGTGCAGGAATGGTGATTGCAGGCGGTCACATGTGATGGAACGCAGTTCGTAGATTGAGTTAAGAATCACAATCCTAGCGTCTATGTCCACGCGGCCGCGAGAAATCACCACAGACAGTAATTGAAATTAACGTACACATACCCGAGAGGCGGGGGCATGCGTAATTGTTGTCAAGAGTGTTCGACGCACACTGTGTTTGCTCGTATTGAGTGGTTTATTAGTAGAGACAAACGAGAGACGCGTGTTGTTGTATGCTGTCAGTACGCATTTCGTTGTAGAAGCGCTGCGCCTATTCCATGAAGACTTGCGTCACAGTGCATGTAGATTGGGCGTTTGGGGTCAAAGTAGTGAAGTAGGGATGTTTCAGATACTTCACTCTTCAGGTTTTTGAAAACCGTCTGGTGGTGTGGCTCCCATTGGAATTCTGACTCTTTGTGAAGTAAGTCACGTAATACAGTGGTTTTTGGTTAAAAAAAATATACATGGAAGCTTTATTGAAGTGCGCATGCGCGGTTGTTACAAAACTAGAGTTGGTCACAAAACGAAACGATAACATCGTTACAGAGCGAACTTTTCATAATTGCTGATGACAACAGACTTTGTAATTCCAGACAGTGCTATAATATTAAGACTATAAATCTTAAAGGGGCATTAACTGTAAATATTTTTAAATATTAAAGTGTTTTTGAATCTACAGACGATATTTTGTCGTTTTTGTTACCCTCATCAGTGCAGGAGTGGTGGTTGCAAGCGGTCACATGAGATCGAACGCAGTTCGTAGATTTAGTTTAGAATCACGATCCTAACGTCTAAGAGCGAAAACAAATATATCATTGACGACTTAACATATTTATTGACATATATTGTTAATATGTTCCATTAATAATTTCATTTTCCTTAAAGATTCTTATCAGAAGGGTAAGCTATCGTTTGAAATAATAAAAGGATGGTTCAACTATCTTTGGAAAATGACAAAAAGTTTAAAAAAAAAACGGTTAAAGAGATTGTGGAAACTAGGAGGAACAGTGACTTACCAGCTGGCGACTGAGAATGTTCTTCCAACATCTAAGACAAAGGACGGTTGTCGCAGAGAATTTATATCAGTAGGGGATGGCGTTCGATTATTATAAAAAAACCTTCCTCACTACTGAAGAGCGTTACTCGTCAATTTGTCACCTAACTACAGAAGTTATTAGACCTAAGGAGAGGTTCGCGAAGGAGGTTTTTATTTTTTTCGCAACCTCACTCTTCGGCTAGCTTCACTCTTGGTTACCTATGATTTTTTTTTCGACAAGATTGAAATAAAACTTTTGAAGGAGTTTGAAAGAATTATTTTTCCGATATAAAAGAAAATACTTTTTTCTGGTTGCAAAAAAATTAATGGAGTTTTGTTTTGTTTAGTGTTCAAAGATCCACAGTTGAACGACATTACAATTGATAGAGAAATGGTAAACTAAGGGTAGATATTTCGGTATAAAATAACAACACAGGTCATAAAAATTGATTTAAAGGTTTAACATGCAATTAAACGCTCTTCATGTTTGTGAAAAGAGGTTGAAATCAAAACTTGTTTGTATATAGCTAAAAAGGACTCGTAACCGATAAAAAACTGTGCGTGGATAATCATCGGTCGAGACAAGGGAAGTTAAAAATACGAATCCGGAATTGACAGTGAAAAACGAAGCACTAAAATATAACATAGATCAGTTAAAGGGAAGCAACTCTGCAATAATGCAATTAATTAGAATTGGTAGAAATTCTATTTTAGTATAATAATATTATTGTTAGTTAAAAGGTAATTCTAAAATTATTTATCGGCAGTCATGAAAAGTATCATGAACATTAAACTGGATAAAATGAGATAATTAAGCTATTGAAATGGGAAGTAATTAATTAATAGTTGTCTACGATATTAAAGAACGATATATCTTCGAAAATATAATATTTTTTATAATATCATTGAATATATATATATTAATTTTAAGTAAATAATATTAAATTATTTTTACCTACATACGCCGGCGTTTCAAGCTTTCGCTCTTATCAGTGTAGGGAATGATAATCTCATACGGTCGAAAAATTTGAACCCGGTTACAGAATCACCCTAAACTCCGCAAGCAAGCGTCATAACCAAACGGCCACGAGACAAGAGCTCTAGTCGTATTATACACCATTGAGCTACTATATAAACTTTTGTGCGAACTTAAAGAAATTTATATAATATATACTATATATAATTGTTATTACATGTACTATATATATATATATATATATATATATATATATATATATATATTTAAAAAAAAAACCCATAACAATGGTGGTGTAAAATAAATAAAATTTATTTTAATCTTAGCTTTCGAGAATATACTTCTCATTTTCAAAGAGTGTTTTTCTTTTTTTTTTCATTGTCCGATTGAAATAGACTTTTTGGTCAGAAAATCACGTTATCTCTGTAGGCGAGGTGACGCCGGTTTGAATAAGAAAGGGTATTTAGACATATTTTTTAAACCATTGTTTCGTAATAGTACTATATGAAGAGTAGAATGCAAAACGCGATAAATCCAATTCATTTAAATTTAGACATGAAACAATAGAAGGACGAACATATTAAAGCTAGCCTTTGACTAAAAGATTATTTTGAATTGAAAACAAAATGAAATGATGCCGGTATCATTTTATGTAAAACATGATGTTGGGGTGTGGTCGAGTGTTAAAATGCAACGCTTTTTGTAGTGATAGTTTCATAATTTTGAAACTGGCGTTTATTGCATTTTGCATTCGAACTCATCACATACGTATATCTATATAATTATGTATTTTTCTATCTGTATTTATTTTCTTATTCTTCACCCTTTTAACCACCACTACAACTACCCTCCAATTGTTCTTTCTATCTCTAATCTAAGGCCGTAACAAGTTTCCCAGCATCCTCTGCGCGACATCGTATTCATTTCACGGTATTGTTTGGTTTTGATCCAAAAATAGCGGCGGGAGGACATAGGAGTTAAATGAGAGTGGGGGGGGGGGACATTACAATTGTATTTCTCTCGGGTTGTTATCCAGTGGCCAAAAATGGCAAGAAATGAAACTGCCAACAAAATGGGCGAAATCATTCGACACGGCCATGGGGGTTAGGTAAGGAGGCTTTCGGGTAGGGGCGTTTGGTCAGGCTGGGATTCTCAACAATGTCTTCCTATTTTAAAGTGCACCTCACCAGAGATATCGTCTTTCGTTATTATTATCAAGCGTTACTTGACAGTGAAAGTGAAACAGAAAATACAGTTAGGGTTAGGGTTAGGGGATGGGTTAGCGTTCGGGTTAGGGTTTAGGGTTAGGGTAAGGGTTAGGGTTAGGGTTAGGGTTAGGGTTAGGGTTAGGGTTAGGATTAGGGGTAGGGGTAGGGTTAGGGTTTAGGGTTTTGGGTTAGGGTTAGGGTTTAGGGTTAGGGTTAGGGTTAGGATTAGGGTTAGGGGTAGGGTTAGGGTTAGGGTTAGGGTTTAGGGTTAGGGGATGGAAAATAAGAGAGATGAAAAGTAAATAAGTCAAAGTTCAACAGCTTAACCTTGCGCAATAATTCCGCAGTCGAAGAGGACGACGCGGTCTTGGATTCACTATCTTTGACGTGGGAGCCCTGATCTGGTACCAAAGGAGATAAAATTAAATTCTACTAAATATATTCCTAATTTTGACCCATTACGTCTAGCAGCTGGGTTCAAAAATTCATAATAATCATTTAATTATTTTGTGAATTAATCTTGTGTATACGAACGTATATATGAACATATCTAATTTTGTAATAAAAAGACAAAAAGAAAAAACAATTTAAACATAGGAATAAATTATCAAAACGAAGGATTTACCGGTTTCGTCGGATCAACGAACGTCTCTAGGAAAAAGAGAAGATTTGAAATTTATTGAATAACGGGAAAACATAGCGAAAAAAAAAACTCAAAACGGAATGTTTTTAGCACGTGCCTAACTATTTGATAAATTGGGAAAAGGGGGAGGAAGGGAGAAAGAATAATGAAATAAAAAGAAAAAGAACAAAGGAAAAATGGATGAAATTCAGTAAAACATAAGTGGTATTTTAACCGGGATTGAAGTTTGTTATACATTGGCGAGGTATATTGCATTGTTATAGTGCGATTTTTGTCAGATACTTGGTTAAGGAATAAAATTCAAGCCTTAGGTTTACGTTAGATGGTGATAGTAGAAGAATTGCGGCACTTTCAATATACTTGCGGCGTGTGAGGGAGGATTCACTCTTTACGGGTTAGAGTTTGTAAAGTCTAAATTGTGGCTAAAATTGCTCATGTGTATGATTAGTACGTTAGTAGGGTTGTTGTGTTTGAGGTTCCGTTTATGTTCGTAAATGCTCGATTTTATCTTTCTTGCCGTCTCGCCGATATAACACATCGAACATGAGACACATTTTATTTTGTAAATGCCGGCTAGGGAAGAAATGTGCTTAGGGTAAGATGATGACGGGTTTTAGTGTTGAGTAAATCTTTAATTGTTTTAGAAGTTGATGTCATTATTTTGATGTCAGATTTGAATTGTTTTTGTAAAGACAATTGATACAGGATTCTTAGGGAGAACTACATACATTACATTTGTATCTCATAATTCATTTTTTTTCCTAAGCGCCCGCAAATTTTAAGCCTACATCCGCAACCACTTATCTGTTTCAAACATTTTGTACTTCTGCTGTATTTTTCTTCCGACAATCATCCTGAGGAAGTCCTTTAATAAAGACTAAACGTTGATAAATACATAAATAATATTTTTGGTTTTCCTTTTTAAATTTCTCTCTCTCCCTCTCATTTCTCTCTCTCTCTCTCTCTATATATATATATATACATATATATATATATATATATATATATATATATATATATATATATATATATATATATATATATATATATATATATATTTATTAATATTAAATAAAGTGTTACAACAACATCCGGACCAAGGTTTCAGATTCGAGAAAATCGGACCTTCATCAGCGGAGTCGTATAGCTTAATGAGTGAGAACAACCGCCAGGAATTTCAAAATATTGTCCGTTGGAAAGATGGAACACTTTCAGATTTAAAATTGTCACGTGCGTGGAATATTCGTAGTCAGTTATGGAAAAGTTTCAGATCAAAACAACAGCAACGCTGTACATCGAAAAAGCAAGAAATTAAATGGGAATAACGTTAACAGTTGGACAGATGGGAACCTAGCATGTTTAAATTGTCACGTGCGTGGAATTACGTAGCCCGTTATGGAAAGTATTCAAATTTAACTAATAGAGACGCTATATATGTTTTATCGAAAGTAAATGGAGATAACGTTAAAAATAAAAATAAATTTATATTAAGTTAAAAAATTATAAAATTAAAAATTATATTGAAATAATATGCTAATGTAATAATATATTTCTAAAAATATTAAATAATAAATCATTAAAAATAAAACTTATAATTAAATAAATTGTAGTCACAATATTTATAAATTTATGAAGTCGTAATGGTACTAATCATAAAAAAATTTAGGTACTAATAATAAAAGGGTGGGGATAAAGAAAGATGAAAAAGAATAAGGATGAAAAAGAATAATGAAGAAAAATAAAGAAAAATGAAGAAAAAATATAGAAAAAAAAAATATATGTATTTATTTTGGTACAGAAAAATTAGTAAACATTTGTACCGTCGGTTTCAAGCACAGAAGGACTTAGCCATCCGGCTCTCTTCAGCTTCTGTTGTCATCTGTTTCGGAAATGTGTAGTCACGTGTCACTCTCGTTTGGACGCGTTATTTGCTTAGAGTGTTATGTATGTTTGTTTAAATATTGTGTAAGGAAGGTTTCATAAGGTTTGAAAAAGGGGGGGGGTGAAAAGTAACAGTTGAGATTTAAACCGGAGAAGATTTAAAGAGATATAAAACAATTAAAAATTAAAAAAAATATTTCTATATAAATTCCGTGAGTCAATATTATGAGTATCGTATATTTGGCCGTTACTGTTTTGGGGTTTAATGATGTGTCTTCTAAAGGAATTAGGGAGAGAAAATGGGTTTAAGGATTAAAGAGGTTATAAGGAACAACATTAATTAAATTCGTGTTTAAATCCTGGATTAAGGACTTTAAATCAATCCCAAAACCGACGGTACGAATGTTGTATGAATTTTTCTGTACCCAAATAAATAAATATTACGCTCCTAATTTTTAATTTTTAACTTTAATTCTTAATTAATCGAGCATTCTGCTGGGATTTTCCTGCTATATTACAAAGAAGTATATATATATATATATATATATATATATATATATATATATATATATATATATATATATATATTGACAGTCTGATCGGTGTTATTTATGCTAGTTGTGTTGTTATGAGGGGGAATCGTTGTAGCACTTTCGATATACTTGCGGCGTGGGAAGTAGGATTAAAGCTGTATGGTTACAGTTTATAAAGTCAAAATTGTGGTTAAAAGTGTTCATGTGTATGACTAGTACGTTAGTAAGGAAATAGATATAGGATTATTGGGGAGAACTATATACGATGTATTTTGAACAGTCTTATCGGTATTATTTATGCTAGTGGTGTTGTTGTGGGGGGAATCTTTGTCGCGTTAATCTGTACTAACCTAACTTTCTGAAGATACAGATATACAATAAGGTTTAAAAAACAAACCCCACACATCAAACGATATTTTAAGTATAATTAAGTTCATTCTAATTAGTAATTGTTTGTCAGTATTATTATAAAATAATTAGAATATCCTCGTAAACTGATTGAAGAAAATAACATTTGTTTAAAGATAAATATTTTCTATGATGTACGATAGATCTGATCGATTTTTATAATTAATCATATTCGCCAAAGATATTAAGTTTTAATTGGCGTTTATTTATTGATCGAACTGTGTGTTGCTTCAAATATCAAAAAACGAATAGGAAAGAAAGAGAGATAAAAGGGAGAAAGAAAGGCCGGAAGTGAAGAAGGAATAAGAGAATACAAGTGTAAGTCAAAAGTTATCATTTAATTAAGTATATCCGGATGCTTTTGCATAGCTTGTGGGGTAACAGTTGATCGTGAGATGTTGAGCTAGCCTATTACTGCTCCAGTGTTAATGGCTAGATGTTCCTATATACTTTAACACATGGACTTGAAAGCCACAGTCTTACACTTATCTGACCTTGTCCGATCGTCGAGGTTCTTGTCCTATTTGAAGTTTTAAATAAGTGTACACCATTCATATCCAACAAGACACATACAAACAAGTCTCTGGCCTACCCATGGGTTCCAGTCTCTCCGGCCTCCTCGCCATTTCTTACATGAACAGACTGGAGCAGCAAGCACTTAGCACCTGCCATTCCCATATTTTCTTCTCGAGATACGTCGACGACATTTTGATCCTCACTTCATCCCGAGAGGAAGCTATCTCTATCTTTAATACATTTAATAATTCTGACCCCCACATTAAATTCACCATCGAACATCCCAACACCTCAGGCTCTCTCTCACTTCTAGACTTCAAACTCAGCATTAATGACGACGGATCTCTCCACACCACTTTCTATAGAAAACCCGCCTGCAGGAATCTCTTTATCCACTACAAATCCGCACTACCCCTCAAATCCAAAATTAGTTACGCACAAACCGAAATCACCCGCATACAAGACAAATGCTCTTCTTCTTCCGATAAAACAACACACACCGAAGCCTTCCACCAAACTCTATTGACCAACGGCTTCCCGCTAACTACCATATCTAGCCTTAACAACACCAGAAGACGTAGACACCACACTCTCACCAACACATGCTTCCTTAAACTCCCCTTCTTTAGCGACCGTATCACTTCTGCTATCCGCAATGCCATACGTAGTGAGAACCTTAACATACAACTTTCTCACACAGGCACCTCTCTCCGACAACATTTATCCAAAAAAAGCCACTACACCCCAGACCCCTGCTCTCTAGCTAGTTACCCCATCCCCAACTCTGGCCTCTGCCTCCGCACATATACAGTATACAACCTGCAATGCTCTAAGTGCCAAAAGTTCTACATCGGTAGTACCGTTAGGCCTCTACACCAACGTATTAAAGAGCATCTAAACACCCACATTTCCTCCTTCCATAAACACTTAATTTCATGTGGCAACACACATCGCTCCATTAGTGTCCGCATCCTCAACTCTGTCCGCAATATAGGCCAGCTTCGAATTTCGGAAGCTATCCTAATCTCTAAATTTCGCCCTGCCTTGAATAACAGATTCGAGTTGTCATCTCCCTTCATCCTCTGATTCTTACATCCTCACACTCCCACCTCCTCACACTCCCACCCACAACTTACTTACTTCATTTTTTTTTTTTTTTTTTTTTATAATCCTCTCTCTTCTTATTCCCCCCCTTCCCCTGCTAATAAAAAAAAAAAAAAAAAAAGGTCCCATCCTTGGCTTTTATCCACTTCACAACTCAAATTCCTTCTCAAGTTTCCAATCTCATTTCTAAAGTCTGAATATATTATTTAGAATAAGTTATCTCCCTTTGACAGTAAATTTAAATTTAGATTTGAAGAGAATAAATGAAAAAAAAAAAAATAAATAAAATAAATAAATAAATAAATAAATAAAGATTGATGAGTCATGTAAAATGAAACATAATAAAATTTAAAAAATTGGTATATTACTAAACTAATGTTTACAATGTTTATGATTGCTTAATGGAATTTTGACGTTTTCTGCGTTCCTACTGCCAATTGTTTTCCCCTGTAATACGATGATCTGACACCGGTTTTTTCACGTTTTTCCGACCCTCTCGGTCTTCTATTGTTGTCTTCTGATAATGAAAGTTGTTCTTTCGAAAATTTAAGATTACCCTTTGCCGATCTGTTACTTACCAAAAAAAAAAAAAAATACTATTTGGTATTTAATCAGTTTTCGTGAAATTATTAATAAATCGTTTTGAGTTTCACTCTCTCCCTGCGTTTATTTCTTTTCACTTTTCCATCTCACGGCAACCACATCGCATTGCTATAGCCTTGGACGACTAATTTACGCTTACATTTACCAGCAATGCTTCAAGCAAACTACAATCTCCTTATATATATATATATGTATATATATATATATATATATATATATATATATATATATATATATATATATATATATATATATATATCACTATTTCATGTATCCACATACAATTTTATAAGGAGATATAATTTATGTATCAATTTTCAGGTATTTACTTCAACAGTGCTCGATACGTAAGTAGAGCTAAGTAGTAAGCTATAAAAATATATTTATGGCAATTAAGCTACACAGAGACTCCCGCGTTTCATCCCCGGGGGAATCTTCAGGCTAAAATTTAAGCCTGAAGATCCCCCGGGAATAAAACGCGGAAGCCTCCGTGTAGCTTAATTGCCATAGATATATTTTCATAGCTTACTATATATATATATATATTGATATATATATATATTGATATATATATATATATATATATATATATATATTGAACTTTGACCCCTGTTTTTTATACCACACTGCCCACGTTTAGTCTTTATTAAATGAAAATTTATTGATTTTAAATCGTATATCGGTATTTCCTGGCACTTCAATTTCCCCCTTAGCTCTTTATGTTCGTTTATATTATTGATTCATTTATACTATCAGTTTCTCCTGACGAGATGATAGTCGAAAGGGCTCTAAAAAGTTTTCCGTTAATTATTTTAAAATCTGTCTCTGTCTCTGTCTGTCTCTCTCTCTCTGTCTCTATCTCTCTCTCTCCTTCTCTCTCTCTCTATATAGATTTATATATCGTTCTTTTTATTAAAGTCGAACGCTCTACGACGTCAAGCCGCTGTATAAAGTGTTAAAACTATCACCGTTTATTCGCTGTTCAACGTTGGCGCTGTTCATTATTTAGGCGTCGGATATTAGTTGCAAAATACTCGTAATCTGGAGTTTTGAATCGCATGACCGGTAGCGAATAGTCATAACTCTATGCTGATGTGTCCCGATTATTAAGGACGAAACGTATACGTACATAGATAATAAAAATAACAAATATTTATTATATATATATATATACTTATATAATTTAATAATAAATGTTTAATTATTATCTACATGCGTATACATTTCAACCTTGCGGAATCATCAGTGTAGAGATACCATTCAAGAGATTCGAGCCGTTAACCTATTAAACAATAAAGATGAGATTTTTCAAACTGTATGCATAGTAAATGGTTCAAATATAATCATTATAAAGTTTCATAATCCTATAATATGATTTTTCCTTATACTATATTAATAATTACTACATCCACATGTATGTTTCAGTCGAATTTTTCTTACTGATTTTCAGAAAAAAAATGTGCATTATCTACTAGAAACTATTTGATAGAACTTACTAAAAACAGGAACTATGTACGTTTTTTGAGTAGCTAATCAACTGCGTTGTATTTAGAAAAATAGTAACATTTGATTCAGTAATTCGATTATTGTTACTGGATTTTGTTCTTAAATAACAAATTTATATTCGCGAAACAAGAAATTTGTTTTTGGTATGTTAAGTAATTAAATAAAGAAAAGTAAGAAATGTGTGTAGAAAAAGTCTTAGTTGTTTTGCGGCATGCGAATGTTAACCGTTCGAACAGAATTACGAAACGGTTATTCTTATATTCCATAAAACTGGGAGCCGTCATTATTTCGATTGAAATCGATGTACAGTAGATTACAGAGAAGAATACTATTGTTACAATGAAATACAAATTAATTATTATGCACATTTTTGGGTGGAGGGAGAAATATTTATTAAGAAGCAAGTGAAAATGGAATGTTTTATTTGGGAGAGTCAGGTTATCCGGATAAAATGTAATAAATATTGAGAGAGGATGAAATGAATGCATAGTTTTTGGAAGAACGCATAAGAGCTTAGACTAAATGGATGATTGGTTATTAAGCAATAATTGGAAAAAATCGATTTTAATTTATTATAGAGAAGATGTCTACTTTCATATTAACTAGGGTCTTATTATTATTTTGTTAACGCAAAGACGTTTTGTTAACTGAAAGTCATGGGAGTCACGTGGCTTTCGTTTGAGAGTCACTTGTTTCAGTCAAATACGAAGGCTTAAAGCAGTTAAGCAACGGTGGACATTCTAGACAATTCGATTTTCGCACGGAAAAGGCGTCCCCGGCGCCAACATTTTACCGATGTTATTTCTCTTCAAGGGACGGCCCTTTGTCTCATCATTTTGAAAATACTTGCCTCCTACCGTGAACGAAGGAAACTGAGAAAAGTTTCATCCAATAGAAGCAATAAAATCGAGTGGCGCAGATCTTCAATCTAGAAACTTGGCGGTAAGAGTCGTATGGAAAAGTAGCCGAATTGAATTGACGTCGCCACAAAAGACTTCAGCCAAACGAAGCACTTATGGCGAAGCCATTAATATCGAATTGAAAGTCCGTTAGCAAATTTACAACCGCTAAAAATAGCTTAATCTTAACAGCATTACCCAAACGTTTCTTTTTTTTTCTTTTTTTTTCTTCTCTTTCTTATTTTCTTTAGTATCTTACTCTTCTTGTTATCCCCCTCCTCATATTCCTCCCCTTTCATTCTTCTTCTTCTTCTTCTTCTTCTTCTTCTTCTTCTTCTTCTTCTTCTTCTTCTTCTTCTTCTTCTTCTTCTTTTTCTTCTTCTTCTTTTTCTTCTCCTCCCCTCGTACTCCCCCCTTCAAAATTTTCTTCTTTTTCTTCCCTCCCTTCATACTTCCCCCTTTTCATTCTTCTTCTTCTTCTCATTCATCTTCTTTTTCTTCTTTTTCTTCTTCTTTTCTTCTTTTTCTTCTTCTTGTTCTTCTTCTTGTTCTTCTTCTTGTGGTTCTTCTTCTTCTCCCTCCCCCTCGTACTTCCCCCTTTAAATTTTCTTCTTCTTCTTCTTCTTCTTCTTCTTCTTCTTCTTACCTCTCTTCATACTCCCCCCTTTTCATTCTTCTTCCTCTTCATGTTCTTCTCATTGTTCTTGTTCTCATTCTTCTTCTTCTTCTTCTTCTTCTTCTTCTTCTTTTCTTCTTTTTCTTCTTCTTCTTCTTCTTCTTCTATGTCTTTTTCTTTTTTTATTTGTTTTCTATTCTATATTATATTAATCTTTTCGTTATCCTCTCCATCCTAACACCTCCTTTCATTTTCATCTTCACCTTTTCTTTTTTTTCTTCTTCCTTTTCTTCTTTTTTCTTTCTTTTCTACTTTTTCATCATTTTCTTCTACATCATCTTCATCTTTTTCTTCCATTTTCTTCATCCTATTCACTCCTTTTTCTTTTTCATCATATTATCTTTAATGTTCATCATCTTTTTCTTATTTTTCATTATAATTTTTACTTCAGTCACCATCTTCTTATTCTTGTTTTATTCTTGTTTTTTTTTCATCATATTCCTCATCGTTTTGTTTCTTTTTCAGCATCACTATCTTCCTCATTCGTCATCTTATTTCTTAATACTTTCTTTTTCAATATCTTTTTCTACACCCCCGCCTTTTTTCTTTCATCTCCCTCATCTTTTTCTACATCTTCAGTTTCATCTTCTTTTTCTACATCTTCATTTCCCTCATCTTTTTCTACATCTTCATTTCCCTCATCTTTTTCTATATCTTCATTTCCCTAATTTTTTTCTACATCTTCAACATTACCTTTTCATTCATCTTCTTTTGTACTTCTTCAGCATCTTTTGCTCCTTCCTCTACTTTATCTGATTCATAAACATCTTCTACTCCATCATCATTACGTTTTTCTTCATCTGCATCATTTTCTTCCTACTGATGGTCATTTGTATTTAATGCTCCCTCTTTTCGATCCCCTTCACCGTCGTTTAATTCCTATTTTCTTGTGGAGAAAACTCTTTTAATTTTGGTTGATGCCACTTCGCCAAATTTATGTCCAGTCTCTTGCGTGTCTGTCCGTTCCTAACACACCTATTTCTACCATCGAACAAAGGAATCCTAACATTGGCTGAAATAACGAAATCGAAAAGGCTCATTAAAGCGACAATCTTCCGATTCGAACCCGACTAGAGCAACGACCTGTTTCAACAATGTCCAAAGATAATGTCTCTATCCACACACACACACACACACACACACACACACACACACACACACACACACATATATATATATATATATATACATATATATATATACATTTGACAAAGAGGTCACACACATTACATCACAGCGTTGAAGTCTTGCCTAGTCAAGTAAGATTTGCTATATAGGAGCAAAATTATTAAAAAAAAAATTTTGAAAAAAAATCTATAAAAAAATCACTTGTTTTTGTCTTACTTCAAAACGCCGACATATATATATATATATATATATATATATATATATATATATATATATATATATATCTATATATATATATATATAAGTAAAGATAGAAGAAATAAGAGTGATAAACATGTTTGAATGTCCAAATTTATTTCAAATTTCGATTGTTCAATGCAAGGTGTATTCTGTAATATACCAGTGTTTATTATTCTTTCCTTAAGCCAAGGCTTTTCAAAGATCGAAATCTTATTATCAGAGGAGAGATACAGATAGATAAGTTGGCTGTAGAAAAGCCAAAATTCAAATATTTGAAAAAATATCATTAAAAAAATGGGGTGTAAAAAGTTCGTGTAAAAAGGATATGTGGTTTGTCCAGATGGTAATTGCCCGTTGAAAAGGTGTCCAATGAAAAGGAGATTTTGGAGAAGACGAAAAAAAAAAGAAATTTTTCGTAGGGGCAGTATGGAGAAAATGTTAAAAATGAAAGTAAATCCCAAAGTAAAATGTTGAAATTAAATCGTAGATGGAGTGCACTTAAATGGAATTGAAGTAAGAAAACTAGCCATTTTTGTAACTTCCCGGGCCATGGTGGAAAAGCGAGAGCAATTATTGAACAGATATGCTAACGAGCGAATCCAAGAAAAGCACTTGGATATTTGAACATGTTTATCACTCTTATTTTTTAAATCTTTATAATTGCTCTATCTCGTATAATGATCTTAAGCTTTTCACTATAGGTCCTATCTAGTTTACTTTTGGTTTATATTTGATTATATATATATATATATATATATATATATATATATATATATATATATATATATATATATATATATGTATATATATATAATATAAATTATTATTTATACAAACATTATTGCTTACATATGTGCATACATGTTTTGGTTGTACTATTCACAGAGAGTCAACTTCTTCAGACCAAAAAAAACGAGGAAATGAAATGAGATTTAGAAAACTTTTTTATTAAGTATATTTTTAGGGGACGAAACGTGTTTATGATTCAACCGGTTAATCTTAGTATCGAATTACGTTCTTTACTCGTTAACCGTTTCAATTCGTTTCTATCTCTTTTCTTTATTATTTTCATCACTTTTATCATCTATTTTATAACTCCTGTTACCTCTCTTTTTATTACCTACTTAGCGCTTGGTCAGGAATTCTTTACTCCACAATTTAACACACACAGTTTAATCTACATACATATATGTTAACTCATAAAAATCTGATCATGTATAGACACCAATATATACCCAGATAACCATACGCACATGCCCCTATTAACATACTCTGATCTCTAAATAAACTACATAAACGCACACATCTACTAACACAAGTACACACATACACGTACATATATATATATATAATTATATAAAAACAACACAAACATATATGTATATATATATATACTACATATATATAGACATATGGACACATACAGATTTACATATACCCATCCATTCTCATATATATATATATATATTAAGGCATGTTTTATTAAAGACGACAGAAATCTTCTGTTTAGTGATTCCTTTTTTTATTTTTTCCATTCGTCGAATGATCTTTTTGACGTGTAGATGGAATGAATTGATGAAGGATCCATGTGTTTGACTAACGTTTTCGATTCTCTCCGGAATCATCTTCAGGTCTTTTATGGCAAAAAATGAATAAAAAGCGAGTGAAAGAATGGAATTTCTTAAAAAATACGCCGGCAAACCGTTAGCGTAAAATACGGACGTCTACATTTTAAAAATGTGACAATTGAAACAGTTCTTCGTTTATTTATTAATTTTATTTATTATTCTTATTATTTTTAATTTAAAATAATGGCTGATTTAATTTTGTCTCGTCTAATAATTATGGAGAAGGAAAATGCGGGAGATAGGCAGTAAGTAATTTTAATAAGATGTCCCTATTTTTTTAATTGAATTAGGCAACACTGGTTGATATCACTGAACTAGACTAAGCATTTTAAAATAGTTTTACTTGTCTCGTATGAAATGTTATTGATTTTAGGTTGCTGCGTTTTTATGTATACGGCTTCAAGTATTTTTAATTTTTTAAAATTAGTTTCAATATACAAACACCTACAAACGCACAACTGCCCTACATCTGAGTTGAGACAGATATTAGTAATGAACACAAAAATAATACATTCCGAAACTAATTTAAAAAAATTAAAAATACTATATAACCAATCTAAATTGCTAAAAAAAGGACATTTTTCCAGTTCTGTTAATAAAAATCGTCTTTGCTGTAGATGTCTTACCAGAAGAAATCAAAGATTAGAGCTCAGCTGAGCATCTTTACTAGAAATAACGATAGAGCAGAGAGAGACTAGCATGAGAAAAGGACGACACAGAAAAGAAGAGATCATCCCGACACTAGGTTGTTAAGTAGATTTTGCATTATGCCAAGACAAGAAAGAATGCTCTGATTTGAACCTAATTAATGTCACATAAGGGAGGGCCTGTGGACGAGTGGTTATAGCACTTGTCTTTGGGCTGGACGACCCTGGTTCGATCCCACTCACGAATTTTCGGGTTTGAAAACTCCCTCTGTCCACCCAGCAGTAAATGGGTACCTGACTAAAACTCAGGTTCAAGGCAGCGGAAGGAGAGGGATGGGCTCCGCCTTCCATATGCTGTGCGCTAGATTCTTAACAAATCACCGCCGCTACGGCCATGGGCAGTGTGCGATGTCGGCAACGAGACTCGTGCGCGTCCAGGCTAAGCGACCGTTACCTTTTTTAATAACCGCAAACATATTCATCAAAGAGGGAAAATAATCAATATATCATCGCCTAGGTCGATCAGGACCCTATGTCGGTAGTTTTCTTTATTAATGATAAAACTGGTGTCTATTTACATCTATCACTCCCATGTACGTATTAACTCCGTCGCATTTGGCAAATGATGTCTACATTTAACTTAAACGGTGTTCCACTGTCGAATAATCTAAACACGTGCATAGAAGTGTGAGCTCAGAAAAAAAAAAACTTCTAAACTATTTAGACGTAGAATTGTGAGAGAGAAAAAAGCAAAAAAAACAACAAACGAATCTAGTATCGTCCCTTCCGGAATAGACAGTGAAACAGGAAACTCGTGTCGGTAAATATACACCGAAATCTTAGACACGGCATTGTGACATGTCGGGGAGAAACGTTCCTTCCTCGGAGGTAATACAATATCTTTTAGCAACCTCAAGAGACTCATTTCTCTTCATTGTTTGGCAGGAAAATCACAACTTTTTCATGTTGCTTCATGTAATATGCAGCCATCGTAGCGTTTACACGGTCATTGGTATTT
>OY744528.1:3315000-3337500 GCA_963556195.1 Sepiola atlantica | reverse complement strand
CGTTTACAAAAATGACCGGATTTGGCATAAAATTACCCGAAAAGGGTTGATATGCCGTAAAACGAAAAAAATAAACCAAACACCATGAACACACACTTGAACCTATAAAGAACTTGAAGCCAAAACACTTTTACGAAAATGACCGGATTTGGCATTAAATAACCCGAACAAGGTTGATATGCCGTAAAACGAAACAACCAAACGAAACACCACGAATAAACACTTGAACCTATAAAGAACTTAAAGCATAACACCTTTTTACCAAAATGACCGGATTTGGCATTAAATTACCCAAAAAGGGTTGATATGCCGTAAAACGAAAATAATAAACCAAACACCATGAACACACACTTGAACCTATAAAGAACTTGAAGCCAAAACACTTTTACGAAAATGACCGGATTTGGCATTAAATTACCCAAAAAGGGTTGATATGCCGTAAAACGAAAATAATAAACCAAACACCATGAACACACACTTGAACCTATAAAGAACTTGAAGCCAAAACACTTTTACGAAAATGACCGGATTTGGCATTAAATAAGCCGAAAAGGGTTGATATGCCGTAAAACGAAACAATCAAACAAAACAACCATGAATAAATATTTGAACCTATAAAGAACTTGAAGCATAACAACTTTTACTAAAATGACCGAATTTGGCATTAAGTACCCCGAAAAGGGTTGATATGCCGTAAAACAAAATAAGCAACTGACCAACCGCCATAGTGTTTCACTTACAGAACAGCTGCAACATATGCACTTCTGTGTGCATATTACTGCTTACATCTCAACAGAATCACGGAAAATCGAAAATTTAGCAGATAATTGAATTCGACACAAATATTAACAGACAAAAACTTAAATGTAGGTCAATTGACTGAGTCTAATTTTTGACAAAACATTGTAATTTAAATCTGATCAAAGGTAAATGTCAAACGTTAGAGTTAATTGGAAATAACAACAATGTCTGTCTAGTTTGCTTCCGTCTCTTTCGTCTCTTTCGCATCTTCATCATCCACCCAGACTCTTGACATTTCCCGTAGCTGTAGACAAAACAGACATTCTATCCAATTAATTCTGTTCGATGAATCGCATAATAAAAATATTGTATTTCGGCATTAAATAAAGAGGTTGATATGCCGTCAATTAAAGAAACTACACAAAAACGTTTCTTTTCCCTATAAAGAATTTATCTCATTAAATATAGAATTTCTTAACTTTGACATGTGTTTATAACGATTACAAAGATAATGGATTTCATGAAGGCAAAATACACTGTGATGTCATGAAAGACCCATTCACTCTTCTCTTTATTTATTCCTCCTATCCCTCTTTCTCCCCCTCTCTAACCTCGGCGTTCTTTGTGTCTTCGGCGTCTCTCTTCCTCATCTCTCCCCTTTTTTATCTCTTTTAATTATTCAAATAATTCCACTGTTATTATGTAATTTGTTTCTTTCTCTCACCGTCTAAAACATTCAGCAACCTCACAAGATGACATCATCGACTTTAGTACTAACATTGGATAAATCTGAATTTCTTGTGTTTATAAAAAATTGCTTTCTGATGATAAAAATACTCTTCAACCAATAATTTGATAAATCTAATTCGGACTCTTCTCCGTCGAAAACCACGGTTTAGAGGTGGTATAATGACTTTTAACGCGCTCATACAGACACAGAATATGCTGAACGCTCATTTGGCCTGGAAACTATGCGCAGGCAGTGTATTAAACTTTTTTGCATGAATATTTTTTAATGAGACACCAATTTTCAAAATGGGTGCCGCGTTTGCTCACAGTCGATTGAAAACACGGCACGTCGAAGATTCATAGCGTTGTTTGACACTGTTTTAGCGCGACAAAAAATGACTTCTTGCCTCAATATGTGACAATGGATGAACCATTGATTCACCACTTCACGCCAGGGTTAAATCGACAGTCGGCTGAATCGAGAACAGCTGGCGAAAGACACATGAAGCAAGGAAAGACGCAAACATCAGCAAGAAAGGTTTTGGTCACTGTATTTTGGGATGCGAAAGGTATTTTGGTCATCGATTACATTTAAAAAGGAAGATCAATGAATAGCGAATGTTATATAGCATTATTGGTGCGTTTGAAAGGACTTCTATTTTATTTATTCAGTGACTTTTATTCATTTTACCATCCTTTTCATACACTTTAATCTTTCATACATTTGAACTCTTTAACTCTAATGTAGATTGCACTCCAAATTACCCACCGGTGTCCTCTAAAATAACACTCCTCTATTTCTCATAACGTGACATTATTTTTATATATAATTTGTGCGGCGGTTAGATATATTCATTTGTATTTTTTTTTCCATATTTGACTTTGATCTTTTGTTTTCTATATTTTCTTTCTTGTATTATTTATGTAAATAAATATTTGTATTCGAACTTCCAACTTGCGTTGTATTATGTGGTTTCACACTTGTGTGTTGATTGCCTTTCCTTTACTTTACTCAGTGTCTTGAATTTGGAGAATCATTTCTATGCGTTCTTCTCATTTCTTAAACTAGAATATTAAGACATCGACTTTTATCTTTTTATTATCTATATATTAATACGATAGCGTGTGTGTTCGTGTGTCACGCTTCCGGCAAAAGCTCTGCGCATGCGTGCCGCACCTAGATTTTGAAAAGCATTCAAGACAGGTAATTTTCGAAATGTTTCAAGTATTTCCCTTTTGCGTAACGGTTAGCGACGTAGGATTTTGACGTTGGTTGTCGACGTCGGCCCGATAGGTTTTTAGTTCGATTCCAACCAACCTCAAAGTTTTTCTACATCGAAGGGGAGGAAGGGAGTAAGGTAGGGAAGGGACGACCGGGAATCTATATATTAATACGATAGCGTGTGTGTTATTTTCTGTGCCACGCTTACATCAAAAGCAACGACCTTCAAATCTGTGTATGCTACTCGTGAATTAGAGCCAAATTTAATTTAATCTAAAGCATTTACAAAGTAATGTATCGGTTAGAAATAAGATAATTAGTATTGAAAACATCATTTCGTGTAATTTACACGGGTCCCGCTAGTTATTATTATTATTATTATTATTATTATTATTATTATTATTATTATTATTATCATTATTATTATTATTATTATTGTTGTTGTTATTGTTGTTGTTATTGTTGTTGTTGTTGTTTTTTTTGTTTTTTCGCCCAAACTCTCGTAGTCCTAAGAGCGTTGACGCGTTAGATAATTGGGGGTTACCGGTCGCAAAATTCTCTTTTACTATACAACCCAATATGCAAGAGTACCGCAATCGTGAAATAGAAGTAAACGTTAAAATGAAGATGTCAACATTAGATTAACGTTTGAACGGTTAGGGTTAGGGTTAGAAAAAGTAGGGAATTATCAAAATGATATTTAATTAAAAAAAAAAAGAGAAAAAATAACGAGTAGTTAGGATTGTGTAAGAGCGTAGAGTCTATAATGACATTTTTGAAGGAAATGTGTTCGATCGTATTGTGACAGATGTGCCCGGACTCTCCTAGGCTCAACTCGAATTGGAGACAGCGAGGACCGAAGCCAAACAGGAAATATAAAAAGTTAAGGAGAAATAGAAAAGGCAAGAATTAATTGAACAAGAAAACTCGAAGAACGCCTCGCGATGAAAGATTGAACGACTCATACCAGCGTTCAACGAAGCGGACGTAGACAAGTATATCGAGCATTTTGAAAAAAATCAAGACAAATAAAACGCATCAAATTTAAAATGACATGAAACAGTAAATCCAAAGAAATACCGACCACATTGTAACAATTGTGGAACTCAGGAGAAAAACTGTCTGCTACAAATAATTATTTAAATGTCACTTTTTGAAATCTATTTATTTAAAATTGTACATTTTCGTCGATAGAACGGCATTATTTGATTTTGGAACAATTCATATTAAAATGGGTGAAGTTGGAATTTTTTACCTTAGCGACATCAGATTAATCACTACCCACCATATTTGCTGATCAGACGATCTCATTTTTTAATGTGTGTTAAAAGTCAAACATTATGTACGAACCGGAAATGTCTTAGCGTATTATTATATATATTTTAAATGTGTGTGAAAGGTGATAACGTACGTACGAACATGAAATTCCTTAGCGTATTATTATATAGATTGTAAATGTGTGTGAAAGGTGATAACGTATGTATGAACAAGAAATGCCTTAGTGTATTATTATATAGATTGTAAATATGTGTGAATAGTGATAACGTACGTACGAACCTGAAATGCCTTAGCGTATTATTATATAGATTTTAAATGTGTGTGAAAGGTGATAACGTACGTACGAACAAGAAATGCCCTAGCGTATTGTTATATAGATTTTAAATGTGGGTGAAAGGTGATAACGTACGTACGAACATGAAATGCCTTAGCATATTATATAGATTTTAAATGTGTGTGAAAGGTGATAACGTACGTACGAACATAAAATATCTTAGCATATTATTATATAGATTTTAAATGTGTGTGAAAGGTGATAACGTTCGTACGAACATAAAATGTCTTAGCATATTATTATATAGATTTTAAATGTGTGTGAAAGTGTGATAACGTACGTACGAACCTGAAATGTCTTAGCATATCATTATATAGATTTTAAATGTGTGTGAAAGGTGATAACGTACGTACGAACATGAAATGCTTTAGCATATTATAATATAGATTTTTGCAAATAAAATTAAAACATTTTATTAGATGTAAAGTTTTAATCAGATTTCCAAATAAGTGCTTTCCAGTAAGAATTGAGAAATATCTTACCTACAAATAACGTTTTCAAATACTTAATTTGTTCTCACTTTAGTGGCGAAAAATTATATATATATATATATATATATATATATATATATATATATATATATATATATATATATATTTATATATATATATATATATAGAGAGAGAGAGAATAGAATATGAAACTAAAAGTAAACTTTTAGTAAGTAGAACCTATAGTGAAATGGTTTAAGCTCAATATACGAGATAGAGCAATTATAAAGATATGTGAAAGAAGAGGGATAAAAATATACGATGCAAGGTATATTCGGTAATAACATTATGTTAATTATTCTTTCCTTGAGCCAAGGCTTTTCAAAAATCGAGATCTTATCATCAGAGGAATTACATAGATAGATAAGTTGGCAGTAGAAATGCCAAAATTCAACATTTGAAAAAATATTTAGTAATGGAGAGTGAAAAAAAAGTTCGTGTAAAAATATATGGGGTTTGTCCAGTTGGTAATTGTCCGTTGATAAGGTGTCCAATGAAAGCAGATTTGGATGAAGAAGGGTTTCGTGAAGGCAGCATGGAAAAGCGTTCAAAAATGAAGTAACTCCAATAGTGAGATGTTGAGTTCAAATCGTAGGTGGACACCTTATCAACAGACAATTACCAACTGGTTTAACCTCATATCTTTTTTACATGGAGTTGAAATAAACTTGGACATTAGTGCATGTTTATCACTCTTCTTTCACCTATCTTTATATATATATATATATATATATATATATATATATATATATATATATATATATATATATATATATTATAGTACATGCATTATTTTTGTTTCCTTGATGTTAATCCAATGAAACTCCAGTGTTTAGAAAATGTGCTCAATAATAAGTAGAGCTGTTTTTAGTATATATTTTTATTGATACGAACATTATTGGTTACATATGTGCATACATGTTTCCGCTGCGATCTTTCGAAAGAGCCAGCTTCTTCAGACCTTAAAAAAAAACTACAGATCAGAAAAGCTGGCTCCCTCGAGAGAACGCTGCTGAAACATGTTTGCACATATGTAATCAATAATGTTTGTATGAATAAAAATGTGTACTGTATATATATATATATATATATATATATATATATATATATATATATATATATAATATTTGTATTATCTATGTATGTATACGTTTCGTCCTTTATAATCGGGACTCATCAACATAGAGATATGACTATTCACTACCGGTCATACGATTTGAAACCCCAAATTCTGAGTATTTTGCGCACACAAATCCCGACATCTAGAACCACTCGGCCAAAGCTAATTAACAGTGATCAACATTTTATCCGGCGGCTTGACGGCATAGGAGCGTTCGACTTAATGAAAGGAACGATGCACATATAACTAGCGACGTCATGCTGTGGTTATACTACATTTACAGTGCCCATCTAAACGGGTTCTCTAGGAGCTACAAATAATGAATATTTGTTTTGTTTATTATCTATGTATAGATTCCGTCCTTTATCTATGTATAGATGTCGTCCTTTATAATCGGGACTCATCAGCATAGACTACTGATCATGCAATTCGAAACCCCGGAATATATATATATATATATATATATATATATATATATATATATATATATATATGTGTGTGTGTGTTATTTTTATTTACACAGACCTGTACAAAATCTGCGACACTGGCATGTCGATGTTATCGATCAACAGTTATTATAAACTGAGATCTCATCAGGCAGAGTTAGAATCCGATCTTAACCTCAGATCATATTTGGAGAGAACTAAATTTGGAGAGATCAAATATGATCTGAGGTTAAGACCGGATTCAAACTCTGCCTGATGAGATCTCAGTTTATAATAACTGTTGATCGATAACATCGACATGCCAGTGTCGCAGATTTTGTACAGGTCTGTGTAAATAAAAATAACATATATATATATATACTAAAACATTGCTGAAGTTCTTATTTATCTTGCCAGCAATGCAAGAATGTTTCACATTGCGTGAGGAGAGTCGAATAACATAAATAAATGGCAAATGATTACAGAAGTTGTGAGAAAAATAGAATGATGTAAATAATTAAGCGAGATGGAATAGCGGAGAGGAAGAGGGAGATATATAAAGAGAGAAAGGGTAAGTCTACAAGAGAGAGGGCCAATAATGACATCACAATGTATTCTGACTTAGTGAAGTTTTTTGACTTTGTACCCATTATAAAAAAAGTAGTTATTAACAAATGTAAAAATGGAGAAATTATTTATTTAATAATAAATCAAATCAGATTTATGAGGCAAATACGGCAAAGTGCAACAAGCCATGGAAGGAGACATCTAGAAGATATTCACATCCACATACAGTCTGAATGTTTGTTGAAGGCAGCTTTAAACTTGGATATGGTAGTCATGGAACATATATCTATATAATACTAAAAGTCTATTGATCTTGTATGTTTGCAATCAGCTTTCAGCTTTCCGGTTTTCAACATCCGGTTGCGCATGCGTAAATAGCATCGTCTTCAATCTGTTATTCCAATTCCGTTATTCTCTATTATGATTAACGAACGCATGAAATTTTTCATTCTGGAAATTTTTATATCGCTTTTAATATAAACAATTTCATTTAATTTCATCAAATAGTTTTTTTGTTTTCTTCACGGCTAAAAACATTCAACGGGAGGACTTCGTAAAGTCTGTCGCAGTTTAAAAAAAACTCCTCCCTTTTAAAAAACAAAAACAAACAAACAAAAAAACAACACTCATTATTAATATCAGCCATACTAGCGGTCGGTGAACGAAACCACCTCCCACTTTCCCTCTCATAGATTTCACCACTCCTACTCCCTCTGTTTTCGTTACGTACGCGAGAAAGCCTGCTGTACCCCCTTCCTTTCTCAAATCGCCCTTATAATTCAGTAACTGTAATTTAAAAAATAACGATTATAATAAACAGAACGACTCATAGAAATCTATCTATATTCTTTTTTCATTTTAATATACTTTCATAGAAATGCTTCTGTTACGTAAAAAAAACCTATTTTCTTTATGCCACAAGTGTCACGCTCATACATGAATTCCATAGCTAATATAACAAACTGACCCAACGGGTCACGGGTGGTCTAGTATATATATATATAGCAAATACTTACCGAGCAGATCAGGGGTGGTCTAGTGGAAGAATAAAAATGAGATGTTTTAAATATTCAAAGCTCAGACATTTTAGTTTAAAAAAAAATATTTTAATCTATACAAAATACACAAACTCAAAACTAAACTTACGATGATAAATATTAAACAATAATTTCGACATTTTCGACTATTTCGAAGCAGACATCAAGGAACTTATTGGCGTCTATTGTTCGAATCGATGGACTGCTTGTCCATCTCGTATTGTTTTATTTTTAGTTCGCACTTGTTATGCACCCTGAGTCCCCTTCATACATCGTTGTTTTCTACACACCTTCTTGTAAGTAGATCTTTAATCAGTTTGTGTGAGAACCTATTCGTATCTCTTGTAGTCAGTTGGGCACACACGCGTCTTTCAATAATTACATGAATTGGAATTGGTAGCTCTGTATTTATCAGATAAAAATAACCCTCTTCGAATTCGAGTGTCAGCTGTTTTGGAATCGGCGAAACGTTTTTCGAAACCCCATTGAGATGTCGAAGAGCGGAAAAGTCAATGCGAAAGAAGTTCGGAATTAGAAGAGGCTGCGACTGGCAGAATCCATTCAAGTCGTTTCTCTTTTTTTTTCCATTCTCTCTTCTTTCTTTGGACGTCTACAGAATAAGGAGGCGACACCTTTCGGGACGTAGCTCTTCTTATCGTTACTATGATTCCAGTTCCGGTACTTGTGCCAATAAAGACTGCCACCATTTTGAATCTGGCTTCAGAAAAGACATCCTCAACATCACGACAAACAAATCCGGCAATTTCTGTCTGAATAGATTTCATTATTTAAATCATTCGGAATATTGTTCGGAGTGTTGATATTTCTATTTCTACTACGTTTCGACTTATGTTCAACCCAATCTTAACTAGGTGTCATTTGTCTTATTTTCCTGTATTTAAGCACGATTGTTGTGATTATTAGAGTACGCTGATGTTTTGTAAGCATACCGCTTCGGACTAAACTACGTCAAAACTGATAATCGATGACAATAATATTTAAATTAGGAAAAAAAATAATCATCTTAAATAAACAATACATCAGAAAGAAACCGGCATGATTACTACTATAATAGACGTAGTCGGAGAAAATCACACTATCTCAGTCACAGGTCCTCTTCTTGCAACCCATTACAGCGTAAAGAAATACGCAAACTATCTAACTAGAGTCAATTTGTCGTATTGCAGCGTAAGTTCGATCACTTACTATGTATCGCACCGCCGACTTGCGAATAAACAGCAAACAAATACATAATAAAATTACGTTGTACAATTCTTAATAGTACAACAAAAAAGTAATAGAAATGAAAACATCAACATTGATCTGAATTATAAGGTTACTGGTGTAGTCTGGGGGAAAACAATAACTCTTTTACCAGTATCCACACCAGCTAAGTTTCGGAAACCCCAGACTCTCTATGAAGCATCAGTCTATTTTTTGCCGGTATGATATATGGTCTGGCTCGGTGCACCCTGCTAAACATTACCGCATGCTTCGGGAAGCATAGTTGGTTCATTACCAGTAGATAGTGGCACCCGTACCGGTAAATACAGGCGGATCAAGCAGAGACCCTCTGTAAGGTAGCTGTTTTTCACCCACGGTAAACTGTCATGTCTAACTTTGCAACAGTTTGGAAGCTGGTAAATAATGTTTCATATGTTCCATTGCTTTACATAGAAAACATTCATTTAAATTCTCGAGTTTTTGTGGCTGACATTTTTTCATAGCTTGAACTATCAGCCATTAAATATCAACAAAATTTTAATCGATAAAAATCAATTAAATGAAATAAACAAACGAATCGATTGTCATTGAACTCTGAACATCGATCCGTTATTTACGTTTGTAACCTATCAGCTTCTTTGTTTGCTGATTGACAATTTTTATGGAATATTTATAGATTATGCGATGCAATGAATTATTCATAGAGAAAACCCGAACTGTCTACCAAGCTGCAGCCCCTGTCCCATCGTCGCAATGTTGCACCCTGTGTTGTTTTTTTACCAGTATTTCCACGGAATGAGTCCCTTAACATACGCCCTCCTTAGAAACCTTGCTAGTATCAAAATCACATCATTCTGTAAGTGTATTTGATAAACTAACTATTTCTATGAAGGAGAAAGTTAAGCAGAAATATCTCTTTGATAATCCATTCGAAGATTTGATAATCCATCCGGGAATTTATTTAATGAGGCACAAAGACTTCGGGGTCTTCAAATGACGATAGAATTTCATCCTACGCTTAGTGTTAGACAATTAGTTATAATTACAGATGAAAGAGGTAGACATTTATGTATATATATATATATATATATATATATATATATATATATATATATATATATATATTCACCACCTGGATCACTTTTCAATCAATCAATGGGTGTCTTTCCTGAATATGTTTTAAATTGTATGACTTGGATGAATTGTATAGCTTTAAATAAAAAGTATGTTTTCGGCTGATATATTTGATGTTTTATATACTTTTATGTATTTTTATATATATTTTTATATATTTTAAAAGTTTTATTTCGTTATCTGCAGTAATGTCAACGCGGTAATGGTCCTCTGAGGAGAAGAATTTTCTTTGAAAACTCATGAGTTAAGGACTTTAAGGTACTTTGCCTGAACATTGAATCTTAATAAAATTTGATTCGCACCTTCATTTTATATTATGCTATATATATATATATATATATATATATATATATATATATATATATATATCGAGAGAGAGAGAGAGAGAGAGGAGAGAGAGAGAGAGATGGAAATAAAATGAGAGACAGAGAAAGAGACACTGAAGGTTGAAGGTTCAATCCTCATTGCGGGCGATACGAAGAATTGCGTATTACTGAAGACTTATTCCCAGTCATGGTAGATGGAACGAGAGCATGCTACCCCCGTGGATTTTATAAATGGTTCCTTCGAAATCTCGTCCAGTTTCCCGAGTTCGACAGACAGATTCCCGAGTTCGACAAGGTACACCTAAAGAAGGTCGGAGGTTACATCGGCCGAAACGTTTTGATAAAAACACCCAAGATGAGAACAGTAGTCCGAATATACCAAATTCTACATCCTATGTAATTCTTTGTTTTTCAAAATTGGATATGAATGGGTATATGTGTCTCTTGTCTGTTTCATTTTACTTCAGGCGAAGTTCTCAGAAATCAAAGTCGCCTTCCTGAGGCTAATACTTAATCTCTATATGAGATACATAGATATTCGAATATTCTATTAAAGTTCTCCTTTATCCCTCAAACGTTGAGTTAGTAAATAAGTTAAGAATATTAATTTTTCTCTTTTCCAATTGATATCTGAATTATATTATAGTATGTACTGCTTGTCGTCTTTTGGTCTTACCGGATTCCAGGACAATAATTCATCTAGTCTGGTGGAGTATCTAGCTAAGTGCTGTTACTTGAGGTAACATTACTTGGGAAAGGCCCACTATTCTTTGCATGAGCCAGTGTATAGCCGTGTCGAGAAGATTTAATTTGGGCTTCGAATACTATGTTATTTTGAATAGTTAGTCAGGGTTTACTTCTAGATGAAGTATCCTCATATCAGGTTATCCTGACAGACCCTTGTACAGAGAGACCGACGACACTCGAGGATGGTGTTTAGTAGGTAATTGTGTGTATATTCATGCACATGTATGTGTATATGTATGTGTCTATTTAATGTGTATCGTTGTATTTGATATAAGACGGCGGAGAAACGCGCATAGAACGTCTTTTAAAGATTCACTTTTTTCCCCAGCTGTTTTGTTCATTTGCTTTTGACACCTGAGCATGATTCGACGAAGAATCGAAAACGTTCGTGAAACCTGTGAAATCTATGGAACATTTATTAATTTCTTTTTATTTTAATACAAAAAAGACCATCAGAAAAATTGAAAAAGTAAAAAAAGTATAATTAAACAGACGAATTCTGTTATTTTAAACAATGTTTGCATAAATGAGAAAATACTGCCTAAATACACAATATATATATATATATATATTATTATAATTTGATTAATATAATCAAATGACATTTACTGCATGCGTTCAAAATGTCAATATATATATATATATATATATATATATATATATATAAAATATTTGTTATTGTTTATTTATGGACGTATACGTTTCGTCTCCTTTCAATCGAGACTCATCAGCACAGAAGTACGACCATTCACCACCGGTCACACGATTCGAAACCCTGGACTACAAGTATTTTCCAACCCAGTCCAACGTCGCAAACCGCTAGGCCAGTTCTGAACAGCTTATAAACAATGATAATTTTAACACATTAACGGCAGCGAAGCGTACAGGCACTCAAACTTCTATAAGTGAAGGAACGATGCATATAAAGCAAGTTACGCTACGCTGTGTTACTATATATATATATATATATATATATATATATATATATATATATATATATATACATATATATATATATATTCCATGATGAATGCCAGTATACTGAAATCATTAAGGGTAGGAATTTTTCTTCAGCGCACCTCACACACTTCATCCACTCATGCATAGAGATTTATACTGTAGTGATGTGATAATGAAATGGTTTGGTTGATATGTAGTCATACCCTTAATGACAATAAAAGTGTAAACAATTGGGAATTTCCTTGCTTTTGTACATTTAGTGTATATGAATTTTCACCTTAACCCTATTAAGGGCATATGATTTCAGTATACTGGCATTTATCATGGAATGCCACTACTTTTGTGAAGGCTATGCCCTAATACAATGCCTTCTCATAAGTTTTTTTGGAATTTTCTGGAAAACTAAGGTATATGGTAAACTGAAATTAAAATGTGATCAACTAGACCCTAGAACCTCTATCTCTGCCAAAAATCAGCTGAATCCATCAAATAGTTGATGAGATACAGGGTGGCACATACGTACGTACACACAGATAACATGATTTCATGATTGAACTTTCTGGATCTCTGGGTTGCCTTGACTAATGATGCTGAAATTCTACACACTTATAGAACCTATCAACTAAACATTTTGTGCAACATTTTAACTAATTTGGTTTATTGGTTTTTGAGTTATGATTGATCAAAGAAATGAGATTTCCAGCATAGGCCATTCGTAAAGTCTATTAAGGGATAAAGCGTTCCCGCGTCTCCCTTGATATATATATATATATATATATATATATATATATATATATATATATATATATATATATATATATATATATATATGTGTGTGTGTGTGTGTGTGCGTGTGTGTGTGTGAGATTGTGTATATCATTAAACCGGTTTTTGAATAATTGTCTTAGCCAAGTACCTATCTATCTTTCAGAGTTCATGATTTCCATACAGACCAAATATGCGTAGGGGCGTAACGATGCACTTTGAGACCGCCAACTGCTATTTTCTGCGACATGAATTATTCATGGAACAGCGCAGATATCGTTTATCATCCGTTGTAAACGGGGCCACATATTGATGCAAGAAAATGAAGACGTTTGCATATCGCTAAAAACAAATCAACTTCCATCTACGTTAGACAATTACGTTTTCTTCCTATTTTCTCGTAACGCTTTACTCGAGTCATGAACCCTGACAATCCATTTCTGAATAATACAATTTGCAGTTTCGGCGTCTTTGAAAAGTGCACCTGAAAAATCAGTTTTAAAAAATGTAAAAAATACTTACTTATAATGAAACATGCTTAATTATGATAAAAACATGTAAAAATGTATTCATGTCTTGAATCATCTATCAATTGATAGTGAACCATGTTTTTTGGTAGATTTTTTGTATATGTGGCATGCCAAACTTAGATATAGTCCATGGCACTCGACACACTCTTTATTTTTATGGTATCTCAATGGAAGTTGGTACTGATATTGATCCTGACCCAGTTTTCGTGAGGTTCGCCCGAGAGTTGACGAGCCGATTTGTACCAGACGACAGTTTTGATACGGTGCTGCGTCCTATGATAATAATGTTTTGCTTGTTTTGTTTTGTTGTTGTTAGATTTAGGGTTAGGGTTAGGGTTTGGGTTTAGGGTTAGGGTTAGGGTTTAGGTTTAGTGTTTAGAGTTAGGATTTAGGGTTTAGATTTAAGGTTTAGGGTTAGGTAAGGGTTTAGGGTTTAGGGTTAGGGTTAGGGTTTAGGGTTAGGTTTAGGGTTAGGGTTAGGGTTAAAGTTTAGGGTTAGGTTTAGGGTTAAAATATTTATTTGATAACAGTAATTTCGCTCAGTTTTGCTTGTTTTATTAGTTTTGTTGTTTAAAAAATTACTTGAAACTATAACTAAAAATTATAGGACAAAATAAAAAAATATTTATTTGATAACAGTAACTTCGCTATGTTTTGCTTGTTTTTTTTTGGGTTTTTTTGTTGTTTCTTGTAGAAAATTTCTTGAAAATATAACTTACAAACACAGGACGCAGCACCGTATTGTCGTCTGGTACCATTCGGCTCGTCAACACTCGGGCGTTTGCGTAGGACAGCCGAACGCTTCCGAGTCGAACCTCACGAAAACTGGGTCGGGATCGATATCAGTACCTGGAAGTTTAACACAATATGACAAAGACAATGGTGATTTGTTTGCAAAAAAAAGAACAAAAATGAAAAAAATAATTTATTCATGAAAAATAACATCTTTTAAACGGTTTTAATTTTCAGCTTCACAAATTCGTGTGCCCTTTCTAACACATTATCCATTACGGATTGCAGGATCACTCGATTACGATTTAATTCCCCGACTTTATTCCTGATGTTCTCCTTCAATTCCTGTAGAGTTTCAGGTTTGTTGGCGTAAATCCTTTTCTTTGAGATACCTCCACAAAAACGGCAAGGTTAGTCAAGTCTGCGGAATGTAGAGATCAGTTCACATTGCCAACTTTTTATTTTTGTTCTTTTTTTGCAAACAAATCTCAATTCTCTTCGTCATATTATGATAAAATTCCATTTAGGTACCATAAAAAAATCAAAAATCTATTCAAGTTTAAAATCTCACTTACTTCTTGGCCACCCGTTACTATAAATTAATGTTCTTCACAACTTTCTAAACATCAAAATTTCACCGTATTCAATATATTCATTAAAACGATTACGGCCTTCCATATTTTCTTACATATAACATCCTAACAGTTGCTAAGTGGTTAACGACGTGGACCGAGGACTTGGGTGTGCCGGGTTCGAATCCAGTTCGTTCCACGGAAATACTTTCATCAAAACCCACACCTGACCTTGTGTCTAACCTTTCTGGAGAGGAAGTAAATAAAATACTTAAGAAGATATGGAAGATCCTAAGTGTTAAAAAATATAAGAGACCTTAAATACCAGTTAAGGGAGAGACATTTTACTTGAATTGATTGTAACATTGTGGAAAATACGTATTAGATCTGTGCGTATTTAATATTTATTTGATTGATCATTTATGTTTAAAAGGCATGAACCGGAAATACCCATTTTTTAGAACATGATCTGCCATTTAAAAAATGTATTTCAACCATAATTCTTCTAACGAAGACGGCATTTTTATTGGTCTGTTTCTGCATCAAAAGGCAATGTGTGACGGAACCAGCATAATAAGGAATTAATAGTAAAGGAATGTTTCGTCAAATTGAAACTTCGATTATATAACACTGCTTAAATCTCGTGGCAAGTAGAACTCCTGGATATCCGGAAGCAATGTTGGAGTAAGCGTAGAAATTCGTGCTTTTCTATGTTTTTTTCTTCGAAACTATTTGCTCTATCAAGGCTTAAAGGTCTAGTCTACTATTATTTGGGGCCAGATTAATATAGAGCATCCTAACTAAGGAGTTGTACAGCAAGATGTTTGTTCGCATTACATTTACATTGTTTTTGATAAGATTTACCTAGTTTAGGTTTAGAATCTGATTATAGGGCGGTGTATACCAGATTATATTTCTTTTCCTGTTATTTTTAATCTTATTATAATTATTGGTGTCCTGTTCCTTATATCTAATTTTGATATTATGGTACACACGAATTTTAGAGCTGTGCTGTAAATGTTGCTTGATTTCTTAAACACATTTTCGTTTCTAGAGTTATTGCCAAGCCTACGTTCGATAGAATTATGTATCTGTTTTATGATTCATGAGGATTTGATTTGGGGTTTACGTATATTTGATTAGTGTTATCCTTTAAATATGGTTCGTAAGTATTTTCATTTAAGTTTAAAGTGACATCTAAAAAGTGAGTTATTTTTATGTTAGCCAATACGTATACTATTAGGCCAAACGTTTTCATTTTGATATGTATAATTTTTTAAATGTTCACCGTTGACCTTGTTGGAATTCCTTATAGCTAATCTATCATCTCTATATAGGCCGATATCTGTATTATCAAATATATTTGTGAGGGTATATTAAAATAACCCCACAAGATCTGATATCTACGCAAAGTCTAGAGAACCCATGGCCATGTCAAAGGAGTTTGTAATTTTTGTTTTTATCAATTGATCAATATTATTGATTAAAACTGATCTTCTATATTTTTTAATGATGTGGATATATCCTTTGATATATTGGTATATATCTCAGTAAACTTAAGAGCGATGTTGAAAAGTTCTTCGGATATAGATGGATAGAAATCTTGATTTTTGTTTTCAATATTATTAAACCGAGTGATTTCTTCGGCAGTATTGACCCACTGGTTTAATTCTAATTCTTTTTTTTGTTTGCTTGTAAATTCTACAAAGTATAGTTTTACTAATTCCTTTCTATTTCGGGTATAGTCGGATAGCAAACGTATTTAAGATATCTTATTTTAGTTGCGAAATTTCCGATGTTTAAAAAAAACGCTCTGAAGACCTGTTATAAAAGAATGGAAATCCCGAGAAACAGAAATGAAATGTATCGTCATTAAAAGCGGACAGCCGAACGATGCACTTTTTGTTTGATTCAGGCGGCCATTTTGAAAAAGCCGAGTTGCTTGTCAATTCGTTATGTTTTTCTTTCGTTTTTTTTATAACTGATTTGATAGGGAAAACAAAACGAAAAAATGACGAGATAACATGACTAGAATGATCTTCGAAAAAGTAATAAAGACAACACGTCGAGCCCATGAGAAGAATAAAATACCCTTGTTTTATTTCCTGTGATCAGATCTTGCGTTCTGTATTCAATTACACCTTGCCTGGATCAATCCGCTTCAAGGATTTGTTTATCGCCACAAGTGCTCCGCATGAATGCGTCACCATATTTCCATTCTTGTCCATCCTTGTCCGTAGTAATGGCATCCTGTCACGGATTCTTTCTTTTTCTTTTCCGACTCGTAAGATAAGAAAGGGATAATGTATGCACACACACACACACACACACACACACACACACACACACACACACACACCCACATATATATATATATATATATATATATATATATATATATATATATATATGGGAAATGAAAAAGGAAAAACCAAGAGATATTTTTTATATATTCATCAACGTTTCGTCTTTATTGTAAGACTTACCCAGGATGATAATTTTAAGAATAATGTCATGCAAGTATATCGAAATATTGGGTTGATGAGAAAAAGTAGTAGCCGTGGCTACTGAGAGCACTCTTAGAACCTACGGCTACTACTTTTTTCCATTTCGGATTACTCTTATCCTTCCTTTCTCTTTCACACACACACACACACACACACACATATATATATATATATATATATATATATATATATATATATATATATATATATATATAATATTAGATTATTTTATCTACGTACGACGTCGTTTCGAGCTTACGGCTGTCATCAGCGCAAGGAAGTAACAATCTCAGACGTTCACAGGGCGCGAACCCAGTTCACAGAGACACCTTGAATCAGTAAGCGTTCACCTAGTCCTATTCGACCACGAGAGATTGTCACGTAATAACGGATAAATCAAGTGATAGTTACACTGAAAGCGGCGAGCATAAATATCTAAATATTCGATAGTACTCAACGACAGAGTCGGGACATTGCACCGAGGCTTTTAGGTGAATGTTTTGTTTTTATCTTTTCGACAGTGCTCGACTTTCAATTTTACATGAAAGGGGCTTCTAATAGTGTTGAATTATTTTTTTAATATTCTACCTACGGCTCTTATCAGCCCCGTGGTTCTGAGCGTTTGTCTCGTGATTCTAGACTGAATTTACGAACAGCGTTCGAGCCCATCCGACCGCCTGCAACGGAATGATGGCGAAGTCTTACTAAAATTTCAAAGTTTATTATTTCAACGGGTTTTAAACTGTAGTAACACTTATCTCATTCCACTACAGGTCGGACATTAAAAGAAAAACAGTCTCTTCGATAACACCAAGAGATCGTCGATCTTCGGCTACCCCCCTAAGACTTCGACTATGGAAAAAAAGAAGAAAAGAAAAATATTGTCTGTATTACCATGAATAGGGTTTTATAAAACCGAAAATTTGGATTAAAAAAAATGATTTAATAAATATTTCTTTTATTTGACAAAATCTCGCGTCAAGTTGTCTGGTTTCTAAAATGCCAAAGTTTATCATTTCAACGGCGTTTCAAACTGTAATAACACTTATCTCAGAACTATTTAAACGTTAAAAGAATTTTTTAAAAATAAATTCTTTAATGAAATATTCTTTCTTTTATAAAACGAACAAAATCTATTTAAAAAATGAATTTTATTTAATTTGCATTCTAATATATTTCAGTTATTTTATGGACTTAACCTGTAATTTCCCCTATTGACACAAGATGGAATCGAAATAAAATTCCAATTGTGTCTTCAGATTCCTTGCCTCCGCATCGACTGAGCTGAAATCTCTGGTTTCCTCTTTGTAAGACAGTCACAGCAGAAACCCATCTTCTACCACAACTGAAAAGAACATTTGCTGGAGTGGCATCTGCCGTAACAACTAGAGAATACAACTAGAGAATACAACTAGAGAATACAACTGGAGAATACAAAGTCAATTTCGACATCTAGTGCGGAATGATCGCTTCTTTTCTTCACAGCTCCTTTCCCACAGAAGAGACGTTGCTAGCCTCTCTCTACTCTATCACTATTTCAATGGAAAGTGCTCGACTGAGCTCCAATCTTTGACTTATTATCGTAAGACATTCATAGCAAGAACTCATCTAACAACCACAATAAAAGAAAAACTTTTTTTCTCCCGGCATGTGCTTAGCGTCAAACGAAAATTTCACAAACAGAACTTTTTCGGAATAGCTTCCCCTCTGTGAACCACATTGCCGAGGGACTGTTCCCTCGCAGATTACAGCTTGACCCGTCTTCAAAGCCAATGTTAAAAGACTCGGCACTTCTGCAGTTTACAACCCGTGCTGAAATAATAACGTTATTATTTAGAAACCCATTCTTAACATGGGGAGAGTGGCTTTGTTAACTATTATGTAATTCCACCTAACAATTTAATATAATCTAAACAATAGCACGGTCCGTAAACTGCAGAAGTACCAATGGTACCTATCACAAATATTCAGACTAGTTTCTGACAACCATTCTATCACATTAACACTTATCCTTGAGTGGCATCTGGCCTTGATAATTGGTGACCTCCCAACCTATTTGAATGTGCTAACTGTTAGCATTGATTTCTATTGCACACACAAACAAACGTTGACTATGTATATAGAAATATTCTGAAGCTCGAACGAACTGCCGCCCGACCGACGGAACGTCTCGTCGAGAGGGAATGGACGCACCGAAAACAAAGCTGGTATTTATTTGTTTCCCGCCACGTCGAAATCGGCACACGCGTTGTAACCCGTTCGCTGCCATCGCACTTTAAACGCACCGATGAATTATATCACTCGTTCCGTGAAAACTGACAATTCTATCCGTAATGCAGACACTTGATAATAATGGCAAGTCATATTTAATCATAACATTCTGAAGCCTTTAAATCAGACAAGTATCCTCATGCCTGTTGTGTTTTATCACATAGTTCCGGTTGATGTGAGAAACGTGGATGGATGCAAGACAAAAAATAAACATAAAATAATGATCAACTATATCACACCCCTCTCTTTTCATTCATTCACCCTTACTGATATATTTAGAAACAATAAATCAAGTCTTCTCATTAAAAAAAAACCTACCCCTGAAGACGACTAAGGAACTCGAAAGCGCTAGAGAAATGGCCGAATTACGAACAATCGGCGAAATATTTCTCGACGCCTCGAAAACCTTAAAAAGAAGTTAAGCAAACGCGAAAATTTCGTGTTGTTCAACAAAGCTTGTCTGAGTAATAACTTGCTGCCTAAAGAAATAAATATATATATATATATATATATATATATATTTATATATATATATATATATATATATATATATATATATATATATATATATATATATGGGAAGAGAAGGATGAAGGTAATCCGACGTGATGGGAAAATGAAAAAGGAAAACAAAAAAATGAATGTTTTTTTATGTGTACATCAACGTTTCGTCTTTATTTATAAGACTTCATCAGGATGATGATATAGAGAAAAATGTCATGCAAGTACAGATACATGTAGGGTAGACATATTGGGAGGAAAAATAAAATGAAATAATGGCCACTGCTGGGTGGACGTCCGTACTTGATGGAGAATAAAAATGAATGTTGAAAAAAATGAGTGGTGAAAAAATGGAAGGATGGGGTGAGACACGGACTACTGTGGCTGGTGGTAAGAGAAAGAGGTGGGGGGATGAACAGGGGTAAAGTGGATGGCAGAGAGGGAGTGGAGGAAGAGGGGGGAGGGAGGTGTTTGACCTAATGGCTGCGGTCCCAAAACGTTGATGTACACATAAAAAACATTTTTTGGTTTTCCTTTTTCATTTTCCCATATATATATATATATATATATATATATATATATATATATATATATATATATATATATATATATATATATATATATATATTATTGTATAGCCCCCTTTACTAAGGCTGGGCACTCTGAGTGAATTTAATAACAAGCAGTACTACTAGCTTCATTGCGAGGTCCAACACGATTTGTTGTTGTTGTTGATCACTCTACGCCGCTTGCTGTGAATACTAGCCGACTTGGTATTTACAAAGTTAAATTCCTCCTAAATTCTAAGCTAATTTCTGGTGGCCAACCGGTAACTTTCTCGACTGCGAATAAGTGGCGATTTGTGATCGGAGTTCGCGCTCGTCAACCGTCGGAAATTAGCTTCCTGCACTGAAGATTGCGTAAGCATGCAACATCGATGGTAATAAATAATTAATATATATATATATATATATGCATGTGTGTGTGTGTATATTATGTCATTATATATCGGTTTTATTAGCGTGATTTTTAGTGAGATTGTGTGAGAGCCTCTTGACAAAACCCATTGAAGGTTATACGTGTAAGCAAACCACTGGGTGACGTGATGGAATCTATTCGTGTCAATTTTAATGGAATTCCTAACCAAAGATCCGGGGCTCATGGGCTGAAGTGGATTCCATTCTACTTATGGACGTTGGTAAATTGGTAAAAAAAGATTCAGGCTTCTCATCAATTTGGATAAAAAAGAATTCTCTATTTCATGGCTTTCCTAACGCGAAGATACCAAGGGCGATATGTTGAACATATAATGATATTAACGTGAAATTTTTTCATCAATAATCCCATATTAACATTTAACGAACCCTCGAGTACTTATATGTATACCTACAATGTCATAGAATATCTCATACTAGCATGGCTATCCAGCGTTGCCCGAGTTCCTTACTAAGAAAACGGTAGAGTTAAAAAGTGTTCAACATATTTTTCTTAAAACTTCCCCTCCAGCGCTCGCCATCTCTGTATCTATTCCTAACTTAGGCAACTGATTCAATATAACAGAAAAAAAGAATAAAATTAGAAAGCAAGATAAATAAAAGAAAACAGTTATTAACAACTTACTTTTTGTATAATTTGGATTATTCGGACTACTGTTCTCATCTTGAGTGTTATTCTCACAATGTTTCGACCGATGTAACCTCCGACCTTCTTCGGGTGTATCTTGTCAAACTCGGGAATCTTTCTGTCGAACTCGAGAATCTGGACGGAATTTCGAACTGAACCCTTTATTAAATCTACGGGGGTAGCATACTCTCGTTCCATGTGCTATGACTGGGAAGAAGTCTTCAATAATTCGCAATTCTTCGTATCGTCCGCACTGAGGATTGAACCTTCAATCTTCAGTGTCTCTTTCTCTGCCTCTGTCTCTCTTTTTCTCCCTCTCTCTCTCTTTCTCTCTCTCTCTCTCTCTCTCTCTCTCTCTATATATATATATATATATATATATGTGTGTCTACCTCTTTCATCTGTAATTATAACTAATTGTCTAACACTAAGCGTAGGATGAAATTCTATCGTCATTTGAAGACCCCGAAGTCTTTGTGCCCCATTAAATAAATTCCCGGATGGATTATCAAATCTCGGACTCGGGAATCTGCACGGAATTTCGAACGGAACGTTTTACCTAATCCACAGGGGTAGCTGGAGAGTAGGTAAATAAAAGTACTTTGACCTTGTGTCTAACTTGGGTGTATGCTTATTGTCTGAGCATTATTATTTAAATAATAAA
>OY744528.1:3295000-3310000 GCA_963556195.1 Sepiola atlantica | reverse complement strand
TATTGAGAGGAATAGAAATGGATCGAAAGAAAAAGAGAGAGAAAGATGATTTTAGCAACGTAGTAATAAGCATACATGTTTGACTGCTTCGAAATAGACAATTTGCACTCGATCACCTGGAACATTCACATTTATTATCTATGCACCTGATGACCTCGCTATTGATTTCAAACTCTTTTGGGAGTTGATAAGACTTGATATGGTTAAAGGCAATTTACATAATTATGTCGGTCAGCCTGTAACCATACGCACGTCCATTAATTATTCTGGCTTCACAGTCAAACATTATTATACATACACACGTGTTAGCTTTGAACAACTTCTCCAAACGATGAGCCGGTAGGCGTCGTCAGTGATGTCATAATTAACATTACATGGCACATCAGACACTCTCTCCCATCTGGCAGACCCCACATTCCCTGGTATTTATGATAGCAGCATAAAAAGTAGTACAATCAGAAAAGGTAGAATATGATGATGATGTTAAAAAGATGATGATCATGATCATCATCATCATCATGATGATCATGATGATGTAAAAAAGACCCTGATGATGATGATGATTGCGAGTATGATAATGATGATGATGATGATGATGATTGCGAGTATGATGATGATGATGATGATATCAAGTATGATGATGATAATGATTATGATGATGATGATGATGATGATGATGATGATATCAAGTATGATGATGGTGGTGATGATGACGATGGTGATGATGATAATGATGATGATGATGATGATGATATCAAGTATGATGATGATAATGCTGCTGCTGCTGCTGCTGCTGCTGATGATGATGATGATTATGATGATATCAAGTATGATGATGACGGTGGTGATGATGACGATGATGATGATGATGATTGCGAGTATGATGTTGATGATGATGATATCAAGCGTGATGATAATGATTATGATGATGATGATGATGATATCAAGTATGATGATGATGGTGATGATGATGATGATGATGATGATGATGATGATGATGATGATGATGATGATGTTACTGCTGCCAATGCTCTGCTGATGATAATGCTGCTTCTTATGCTGTTGATAATAATAATGATGTTGATGCTGCTGCTGCTGCTGCTGCTGCTGCTGATGATGATGATGTTGATGATGATGATGCTGATGATGATACTAATGAGTGCGAGTATGACGATGATGATGATGAAGATGATGTAAAATGCCCTTATGATGATGATGACGATGATGATGATGCATATGCAAACCAAACACACCTAACACAGAACTGAACTCAACCACAACTGTATTTTAACCACATTATATATTTTGACTTAAAATATATATTTTGACTTAAAATATATATTTTAGAGAGTGATCGATCTCGTTTATAGACTCTAGACAAATCCCCTGCCTTAATTGTGAATAAGAATCTAATAAACGCATATCATAAATAACACAGTTGTACGTTGAAGACGATGAATAAATTAAAACACAAATTTGCTTCGCACATCAAACGAATAATTTAACGTAAAACTTCCGGAGAAGAGGAGGCAAAATCTGATCTGGTTTCACTTAATGCAATACGAAAACAAAAAAAAACGGTTGCAATAAAAAGATTGGTAAATGCATCTAATGTGCACTTGTATATGAAAGTTGCTTTTGTCAGGAAATAGACTTGTGATCAACGATAGAAGACTTTTCAAAATAATGAAATCATAATAATATTATTAAATAAAAATTACATAATTAAATTATAATGACGCAATTTAATTATAACCACACGATGTTATTATAATGTCATAATTAAATTATGAAATTATAATAACAATGTTATTATAATCACACTTTGTTATTATAATGGCATAATTAAATTATAATGTCATAATTGTGGTGATTATCAGTGAGCAATCTTTGATGACGGCCTGTGTGAAAACTCCTAATGAGTAAACATAATAATAATAATAATAATAATAATAATAATAATAATAATAATAATAATAATAATAATAATAATAAAGGACAGTAATGATCAAAACAGCTACAATCCTGAGAAATGTCCACGAATGCGGAAACCAACCCACATAAGCAACGAATGGAGAACAAACACATGGAAGCACAAAACAACAGAACCGGGGAAAATACAACCGCACGAGAGAGGCGCAAGCATAGGCTGACGCCACAAAAATTATGGACAGAGGGTCGAGGAGGGAAAGCGCGAACCAGACCTCCACTGGAAGAGCGCGGACAGCTCTGGGGCCTTGGGAAGGCTTGTTGCCACTCGGGCCCCAGAGGGGACCGATGGCCTTTATCAGCAGGAAATCGTTGGTAGGTGGCTGTTGCGATTACCGCAAGGTCATCAGCGGTGATGAACGAAAAGAGGTGGAGCATACTGGAGGCCTGAGGAAACTTGTTGTCACTCGGACTCCAGGGAATACCACAGGTTGTCGGCAGTGGGCGACCACTGACGATGGCCAGTGTGATAATTCCTAGTGAGTAAATAATAATAATGATTATGATGATGATGATGATGATGATGATGATGATGGCTTGCAGTCGAATTCGAAAAAAGAACAGATAAAGATTTGAATAAACACTTAGCACATATAAGTACCTCGCTTAGTAAGTCATATTTTGAGAACTTATCCTTTCTAGTCACGTAACTGTTGTTCATGAGAAAGAACAATCAGTCACATACGACAATTTAGCTAGAAAAAAACGTTCTCTTCGCATGAGATAAACACCTGAAGAATTCTCTAAATAGCACCCAATTAATGCAAGCACAACCATTATCGTCTTCTTGGCGAATAATGGATTTAATGGAAGAAAGGGCATCAATAGATTTTTATGTACGAGACTAGATAGACAAAAAGTTAGGGTTAGGGTTAGGGTAAGGATAGACAAAGAGTCATTCCTGACGATAATCGTACGTCTTAAGCACTAATTGCGCCTTGCCCCTGCGTCCAATTGACTCCTCCTCTAATATATACCCTGGAACATTCCAGGGACGACTCTGGACGTCGGGCTTGTCAGACTCAGCCCGAGTATGTCAAAATATTCAAATATGTCTATCTTAAGCAATAGAATCTTTCGCGATGTGTTTTTCTTATGCGTGACTTTTTTTAAATGGAAATCGCTCCAGACAAGTCATGAAGCCACTTGATGTAAGAAGCTAACAAGAACGAAATATGAGTATCGCAAAGACAGGAGATGCCTATTGGTCTTAGTCTTGAAAAGACCAAGGTTATAGGTAAGAGGAAAACAAACAGCAGGAAGAGAGTTCCACAAGCCTGCGGTTCTTGGAAATAAGCTACTGGAATAAGAAGCTGTATTACAATGAGGTATCAAAACAACGAATTGATGGAGACCACTAGACCAACGAGTCAAACGAGCTGGAACAAAAGAAGCGGGGAAAAGATCACATAATTCTGAAGATTCGGTTGGATCCAAAAGTCATTATGTTAATTTTGTGCTTCGAAATATTTCGTTTATGTTGTTCATAAGAAAGAAGAAAATAAAACAAAATTAATTTGTCTCGTCAGGAAGAAATGGATATTTGCATTTCTACACTAAAGAAGTAAATAAAAAAGAATCAGATAAACTAACTTTGCTGGGGAGTTAAATAAACTTTAGGGTTATGGTTTAAGGTTTAGGGTTAAGGTTTGGGTTAGGGTTAGGGTAAGGGTTAAGGTGTAAGGTTAGGGTTAGGGTTAACGGTTAGGGTTAGGGGTTAAGGTTAAGTTTAGGGTTAGGGTTAGGGTTAGGGTTTAGGGTTTAGGGTTTAGGAATAATGTTAGGGTTAAAAGAAGGTTTAGGGTGAACGTTAGGGTTAGGGTTTAGAGTGAGGGTTTAGGGTTAGGGTTTAGGGTTAGGGTTAGGGTTTAAGGTTAAGTTTAGAGTAAGGGTTAGAGTAAGGGTTATGGGTTAGGGTTAGGGGTTATGGTTAGGGGTTAGGGTTATGATTAGGGTTAGGGTTAAAGTTAGAGTTAGGGCTTAAAGTCTTGGGTTAGGTTTAATGTTAGGTTTTAGGGTTAGGGTTAGGGTTAGGGTTACTAAACTGCTTTCATATTCAATGTACTCATTGCTTTACCTTCTGTTATTTAAGATAATCCAACTTTTATAGATACGGCTTACTTCAATAACAAATATTTTTTCTATCTCTCCTGAATATTATCCCAGTCTAATTCAAGAAAGCATTTATGAAAATCAAACTTGAGTAGTTTCAGGGCGATTACATTTATAATTTTTTTCTACTCTTCTGGTTCAATGATAATAATGCGAATAGATATGAGGGCGGAGAAGATTAGATTTAGATTTAAATATAAAAACACTACGACTGGCGTCTAGAAATATGTTCGAAAACAGAAGAGAAAATTTTCGAGAAGAATTCTACAGAAGAAAGAACGTAGTGGTAAACAGTGAGAAAATGGACGAGTGAAAAAGACTTTTATAATATAGTTACAGTATATGTTTCTGGCGACAGATGATGCAACTCATCGCTCAGAGTATAACTGTGCCAAGTTAAACTATTCCGTGAAGCGTATTAACGACAATGGTGCTAGTTTCGAAGTGTACGACAATAGTATGAGTAAAGCCGGCCATGACCCGTATTCATTACAAAACAATTATTTAACTTGGAACTACCTATCGCACTGCTCAGTTATAGAAATAAACACTTGGATATTTGTATGTTGATGGTTTGACTTATTATTAAAAAACCTTCGGATAATATCATACACCAATCCACGAAATTTCGATAGAAGAATTCAGTACGAACTGTAGTTCAACGTGATAGGAGAGTAGAGAGAGCACGTTCGGTTTACTTTCGGAAGCCTCGTAACTCCCGCTTCCCTTATTTTATCTTTTAGTACTCACATTCCATGAACAATGTTTTTGACAAAGGGGGGAGAATCGCTGTTTTCTTGGTTGGAATCTATCCATCTAACAAAGGAGAGTAGTACATGAACTTTCGATTTACTTTCGGCAGCCTCGTGTAGTCTTCACATTCCATGAGCGATGTTTTTGACAAAAAAGGAAGAATTACATTTTTCTGGGTTGAAATCTATCAATCTAACACTTACAGTTAGCTTTTGACCTTTAAGTACTATTTCATTTTAGCTCCCTATATTAATTGGCTTCATGCTGTGTCAAGAGCAATTTCCATAAAAAAAATTAAAAAACGGGGAAAAAGAAAAAGAAGTATAGATATCTATCATTGTTACTACTGGGTTTGTACTTTTAGACTGAGCTAGTGTTTAGGAGAGCTTAGTAAATGCAAAATAGCATACCTTACTAGCTGAAGAAACCTCCAATGCCAGGTTTCTCAAATTGATTTTTTCTCACTAAACAAATGACATTTATCGATAATCAAATTAAATTTGTAATACAGAAAGTTGTTTTACTGTACTTTCATTACAGACCGACGCACAAGCTATTTCGGCAGCAGAAGTGGAGTGTGTTTGTTGAGTTTACTTTTTACCAATCAAATTGAGCTATAAAGTAAATTTACGAAATTTAATATGTAAAATCATATATTTGCTAAGTAACGAGATAAAATAAATGTTTTTGCTTGTGTAAAAGTTGAAAGAGATAATTTTTATCTTTTTTTGATTGGGCCTAAAGTCACTACGGTATTTCTTTTGTTGAAATCTATCAATATCCGAACGTGGAAGATGTTAATCCTAATGTGTTTGTTTATTTCTATAACTGATACTCAGGTTACACGGTTTTATAAATTGGTATGAGTGTTGAGTGAAAAGCGGACGGACATAGCGACAATTTCCGTATTTTATATAGAAAGACTAGCGAAAATAGACTCCCGAACGGTCGTCTATTTTTGCTAGGCTGCCGCGTTCTTGGGTGGTGAGACCTTGTTTCGGTTCCAAAATATTTTTAGTCAAAAAGGAAAAAAACATTTTTCACCCAATATTTTTTGTTTAAATAGGAAGAAAAACATTTTTTTTGGGGGGGGGGATTTTTTCCCGCCCCTAAAAATAAATGGGGCGGAGGAAATTCCCCCCCCCCCCTAAAAATATCAAGCGCGAACGAAGACCTCAAACTATATCGAAGAACCAGTTTTGATACGATCATTCATTGCTACCTAAAAGAAGTGAAAACACTCATTTCTTTAAGCAGTTAAATCAAAATGTTATTTTTAACTTGTTCAACCGGTCGCGCATCCGACAAATTCGTTTGACGTTAAGGTTGCGGGTTCAAATCACGTCGAAATTATTTATTGTTTATTTAGTCGTTAATTTATTGTTTATTAAGTCGTTATTAAGTTATTTCTTATGTTTCTGCTTTGAAATTAATTAAATAGTAATCACCCCGTCCCCCCTCTCCCGTTTACAAAAGTCTCCAGAACGGACAGACAGAATGACAGAGAAGGTTCTCGTTATATTATAAGTGGACTAGCCAAAATAGCCTCCCTACGGTCGTCTATTTTTGCTAGGCTGCCGCGTCGGAAATGAATGCTCACCAGTAAACCGATGAAGACTCAGTCATATTTATTGGGTGTGTAGACATCGATTTTCTTTGTTTCTAACCAAGAATATTTTTAGTTTAAAAACAAATAAAACATTTTTAAAACATTTTTTTACTCACTCTCTCCAAAAGTTTTTTTCACCCTCCCCCAAGAATACTAACATTTTCAGTTTAAAAAAAAGTTCGCCCCCCCCCAATTTATTTTTTGCCCTTCTCCGTAATAGTAATATTTTCAGTTAGAAAAAGAGAAAAGAAAGAAATATCTACCCTCCCCCCCTAAATTTCTTTTTGTACTCTTCCCGATGAATAGTTATATTTTCAGTTAGAAACAGAAAAAAAAGAAAAAAATTTTAACCCAAAAAAAAAGAAAAGATATCTGTCACCCTTCCCCATGAATAGTAATATTTGCAGTTAGAAAAAGAAAAAAAATTTTTATTTTACCCTTCCCCATGAATAGGAATTGTATTTAAGTTAAAAAAAAAAAAATAAATAAAAAAATTTTTTACCCCCCCCCCCAAAAAATTTTTTTTTAGTTACCTTTCCCCATGAATAGTAATATTTTCAGTTAGAAAAAGGAAAAAAAACATTCCCCCCCCCAATTTTTTTTTTGTTACCCTTCCCCATGAGTAGTAATATTTTCAGTAAGAAAAAGAAAAAAAAAAAATTTTTTCCCCCCCCCACCCAAAAAAAAATTTTTTTTGTTACCCTTCCCCATGAGTAGTAATATTTTCAGTAAGAAAAGGAAAAAAAAAAAAAAATTTTTACCCCCCCCCAAAAAAATTTTTTATTGTTACCCTTCCCCATGAATAGTAATATTTTCAGTTAGAAAAAGAAAAAAAAAAAAAAAATTTTACCCCCCCCCCACCCAAAAAAAAATTTTTTTTTGTTACCCTTCCCCATGAATAGTAATATTTTCAGTTAGAAAAAGAAAAAAAAAAAAAAAATTTTTACCCCCCCCACCCAAAAAAAAAATTTTTTTTTGTTACCCTTCCCCATGAGTAGTAATATTTTCAGTAAGAAAAAGAAAAAAAAAAAAAAAAAATTTTCCCCCCCCACCCAAAAAAAAATTTGTTTTGTTACCCTTCCCCATGAGTAGTAATATTTTCAGTTAGAAAAAGAAAAAAAAAAAAAAAAAATTTTTACCCCCCCCAACAAAAAAAAAAATTTTTTTTGTTACCCTTCCCCATGAGTAGTAATATTTTCAGTTAGAAAAAGAAAAAAAAAAGAAAAAAATTTATATTCCCCCCCCACCCAAAAAAAAAAAATTTTTTGTTACCGCCTTCCCCATGAGTAGTAATATTTTCAGTTAGAAAAAGAAAAAAAAAAAAAAATTTTTTACCCCCCCCACCCGAAAAAAAAAAAATTTTGTTACCCTTCCCCATGAGTAGTAATATTTTCAGTTAGGAAAGAAAAAAAAAAAAATTTTACCCCCCCCCCCAAAAAAAAAAATTTAGTAGGCGCCTCGGTCATATCAAAGAACTAATGTTTAAATATGCTATTGAAGGCGCCTACGTCATATCAAAGAACCAGTTTTGTTATTTTTCCAAAACGGTTACCCATTTAGTAATGGCCGAGATATTTGTTGCTTAACTTCCTATTTACAATTAAACCCCTTTGCTTACGAATGTAAAGACTGATAATGTGAAAAGATCCTCTCAAAATGACGTCATTTCCGGTCCAACCGAAAGATGATTCAGCAATTTAGGTTTCCTAAATAGTCACCGATTTATGAATGGCTTGTATATGCCTTGTTTACTTTTAACTTATAGTAAAAAACATTCTCGGTACAACGTAATGTAAATAATGAATGAAAACTGTGAAAAAATCCTCTCACGATGACGTCACTACCGGATAAACCGGAAGTATGAGTCAGCAATTTAGTTTTCCTGAATGGTCACTAGGGACCTCCAATTGCATGTGAAGAACGGTGACGTCACTATTTCATGTGTACGTTAAGAAGTCATACATTCGTTTTGCTTTACCGATTGCAAAAAAAACTCTCTCAAATAAAGTTATACTTGTTTTAAAGTAAAATAGTTTAGTTAAAGGTTACATTATCAAATTCTGAAAGAAACCCTTCTTCATTGTCCGATGAAACTACGAAATTTTCTTGTTTTACGACACACGGGGTAGTGTTTACTAAACATCGCGTGAGACATGGCAAGATATTATCTATGTACGGATGAACAGAAGTGAAACAAATTACTTTACTACTATGGTGTAAACAAAATTAACGTTTGTTTTAACCATTTTTTTCTTCCTTGAGACAGATTATTACTTTTTTTTACTGAAAAAAAAACAGAATTGCCTGAATAACTTACATATTCACTTTGGCGCTGTTTTACTGAATGTGGAAGTGCCGCGATTCCGAAACTTAATATATATATATATATATATATATATATATATATATATATATATATATATATATATATATATATATAATGATAAAAAGTATTATAAATATATAATAATAATAATAATTACTTTTGTCAACGTTTTTTCTTATTAGTGTTACTGTTTACAAATTAGCGTGCGGCGTGCACCAATTTTACTCTAAAAATGTATGCGCGTGGGACAATTTCACTTTAAAAATTGACGTGTTAATTATGGCTAGTATTGCGTTCCATAGTTGCGGCAAAATCAGTTAGTGCAAAAAAATTTTCTTACTTCTAGCAAATGAAGTAGTTTTTTCCAAGTACATAATATGACATCCGCCACAACTTTTGTCTTTTACGATTCATAATACTTCGGGCTATATTATATTAAAATATTTAAAAAAATTCGAACACGAATATGTTCAAAAATGATGTTTAAAACCGATAAACTCGATCAATACGATCAAATGAATAAATGTCTCTGAAAATAAAAATTATTTCGTAAACTTTTTTTTTTTTTGCATTTCAATAAATCACAGTATATTTTATTGAGAAAAGGTAAAAAAAATTCAAAACATAATAATATTGCTTTTATTTCCACTTTTTATTTGTGCATTCACGACCAGTTACTAAAACAGTTTACGTAAAATTTAATAAATTAATCCAATGTGTTTTTTTAAAATGAGTTTAGTTTTATATAAGAAAAAAAAATCGCCGGATGACAATATATTTCGTTCAATATTTCATAAAATGAAACAGGGGGGGGGGGGGGGAATCACGTAAAAAAAATATTTTCCCTAATATATTTTAGGAAAACAGCATTTTAAAGATAAATTAGTCCTATAATGAATAAGTATTGAAAATTTCGTGAAGATCTGGCCATAACTTGATTTATGCGAGATTTATTAAAAATGTGCCTATCACAGCGCACATAAATGCTTATACATAAGAACGTTAGTTTATCACGTAAAAAAAAGTACACAACATTTAACTTCACATTTTCATGAGTTTCGTATGCTGGAAAAAATTCTAAAAAATCATCAGGCAGTTTATTTAATGTATCCTCTTTTGAATGGTAAAAAAGTTTTGTTGATAATCTTAATCTAAATTAAAGTTACATCGTGTTATATATAGGGGGGGGTAAATAGTTCACAACCAATTGGAGGTCCCTAATGGTCACCGATTTACTAATAGCTCGGATATGCCTGTTTACTTTTAACTTTTAGTAGAAAACATTCTCTTAACAACGTAATGTAAATAATGAATGAAAACTGTGGAAAAAAATCCTCTCACAATGACGTCACTAAAGAGGGGAGGAGAAGCCTGGGAGGGTGGACCTCCTAGAAATGCAAAGGACAGACCCGTAGACCGGCGTAAATGAAGACCCGAAGGCCAAGACAATAGCAGTGAAGACCCGAAAGCCAATACAATACCAGTCTATGTGGTTCAGTATTCATTGGAACAGATACTACACTTTGATCTTAGCCAAAAGGCCGAGAAAGACTTGAAATTTTAACAATAATCGCCATTGAAAGTATGGTTGAGAAAACACGCTGGTTGATGAAGAAAATGGGTTTAATCAATTGTATTAATAATAATTTCTTAATATCACCTTATCGGAACGTATTGTGAATACATATGGAAACTTGATAATAGCAGTTACAAGTGTATATTTGTAAATCTGAATTTAATGGAAGGTTAAAAGGAATGTATTATGTAAATGAGGAAGCCCGTCTAATGTCTAAACGACGTTTACTAAGGGTATAAAAGGCCGTTGAAATCTACTAATTTTAGTTGTATTCTTGCCACGTTTTCACTTCTAATCGCAGCCTCGTCTTGAAATTTCGTTCTTCTCTAATCTGCTAAGGTTATTTAATGTTATTTTATGTAAATTTAATTAATTAATTAATAATAGTTTCCTAATTCTACAGGTATACAAATATTATGAACGCTGACTCGGAAAGCTTAATTAAGTAAATGTTGATTACTCGAGACCCCCCCCCTTCTTCTGTTTACAAAAATTCCCCCGGACGGACAGACAGACAGACATCCTGACAGAGAAGTGCTCGTTATATTATAAGTGGACTAGCGAAAATAGACTCCCTAACGGTCGTCTATTTTTGCTAGGCTGCCGCGTTCTTGGGTGGTTAGACAAAAGAAATGAAAAAAAATTGTCTCCGAATACTTTTTTTGTTTAAAAAGGAAAAAAAAAATTTTTTTTTTTTTTTCTTTATTAGGCGGAAAAATTTTTTTTTTTTTTTTTCGCGCCAAAATTTTTTTTTTTTTTCGCGCCAAAAAAAAAAATGGAAAAAAAAAAAATGGGGGGGGGGGTGAATTTACCCCCCCCCCCCCCGTGAAAAAATCGAGAGCGAACGCAGACCCAATCGTATTCGGGAAGAACAGATCGAGCGCGAACGCAGACCCAATCGTATTCTGGAAGAACAGATCGAGCGCGGACGCAGACCCCAAAGCATAAAAAGAACCAATTACTATACGATCATCTATTGCTAAATGAGAGATGTGAAAAAAAAGCGATTTGTTCAAGTATTAGGATTAAGAAACTTTTTCCAACTCTGTTCCTTTAGCTCAGGCGGTAGCGCGTTTGGCTGGTAGCGTCAAGGTTGCGAGTTCGAATCGCGACTTTGACGCCGAAAATTATTTATTGTTTATTTAGTCTTTAATATGTAGCCCAATGTGTTTGTTTATGTTTCCGACTTTGAAATTAATTAAATAGTAATTATTTCGGCCCCCCCCCCCTCTGTTTACAAAAATTCCCCAGGACGGACAGACAGACAGACATCCTGACAGAGAAGTGCTCGTTATATTATAAGTGGACTAGCCAAAATAGACTCCCTAACGGTCGTCTATTTTTGCTAGGCTGCCGCGTTATTGGGTTGTTAGACAGAGGAAATGAAAAAAATGTCTCCGAATACTTTTTTGTTTAAAATATCAAAAAAATTTTTTTTTTTTTTTTTTTTTTATTTGGCGGGAAATTTTTTTTTTTTTTCGCGCCAAAATTTTTTTTTTTCGCGCCAAAAAAAAAAATGAAAAAAAAAAATTGGGGGGGGGGAATTCTCCCCCCCCCCTCGCGACCCCTCTCCCCCCTAAAACAATCGAGTGCGAACGCAGACCCAATGTATTTCCAATGAACAGTTATACAATCATCCATTTGTAACTGGAAGAAGTTGAAAAAAAAAACGGATTCTTTATCATTTAAAATTAAGACGATTATATCACTTGTCGTGGTGGAGCAGATGATAGCGCGTTCGGCAGTTAGCGTCAAGGTTGCGAGTTCGAATCGTAGTCTCGGCGCTTAAATTATTTATTGTTTATTTATTTATTACGTTTACAAAAATTCTCGACGACGGACAGACAGACATCCTGACATCGTGACAGAGAACCTGCTCGTTATATTATAAGTGGACTAGCGATGAGGTTATATTAATAAACATTATTCATACAATTAATTACAGTCATTTTCATTATAACCGGCGTGTTTTCTAAACCATTTCAACGCGAGTACTGTTAAAATTGCAAAGTCATTGGGTGTTTAATAAGTGGCGTCCTCCCTCCCTCCGATAATTTAATATGGCTATCTGATTAAGCAGCCGATTGGCTTTTTAATCCATAGTGTCCTCCCTCCCTCCGGTAATTAAATATGGCGATCTGATTAAGCAGCCGATTGGCTTTTTAATCAGTAGTGTCCTCCCTCCCTCCGGTAATTATATATGGCGATCTGATTAAGCAGCCGATTGGCTTTTTAATCCATAGTGTCCTCCCTCCCTCCGGTAATTAAATATGGCGATCTGATTAAGCAGCCGATTGGCTTTTTAATCAGTAGTGTCCTCCCTCCCTCCGGTAATTAAATATGGCGATCTGATTAAGCAGGCGATTGGCTGTTTAATCAGTAGTGCCCTCCCTCCGGTAATTAAATATGGCGATCTGATTAAGCAGGCGATTGGCTGTTTAATCAGTGGTGTCCTCCCTCCCTCCGGTAATTAAATATGGCGATCTGATAAGCAGCCGATTGGCTGTTTAATCAGTAGTGCCCTCCCTCCCTCCCTCCGGTAATTAAATATGGCGATCTGATTAAGCAGCCCATTGGCTGTTTAATCAGTGGTGTCCTCCCTCCCTCCGGTAATTTAATATGGCGATCTGATTAAGCAGCCGATTGGCTGTTTAATCAGTGGTGCCCTCCCTCCCTCCGGTAATTAAATATGGCGATCTGATTAAGCAGCCTAATGGCTGTTTAATCAGTAGTGCCCTCCCTCCCTCCGGTAATTACATATGGCGATCTGATTAAGCAGCCCATTGGCTGTTTAATCAGTGGTGTCCTCCCTCCCTCCGGTAATTAAATATGGCGATCTGATTAAGCAGCCGATTGGCTGTTTAATCAGTAGTGTCCTTCCTCCCTCCGATAATTAAATATGGCGATCTGATTAAGCAGCCGATTGGCTGTTTAATCAGTAGTGTCCTCCCTCCCTCCGGTAATTAAATATGGCGATCTGATTAAGCAGACGATTGGCTGTTGAATCAGTATGCCCTCCCTCCCTCCGGTAATTAAATATGGCGATCTGATTAAGCAGCCGACGTTAATCTGGCACGTTAAACATGTAAACAACAATGCTGGCAAACACCGTGCTCAGTTTTCCATTTTTAAAACCGTCCTAAGTTTGTTTATTCTTAGCCATTATGTTTTAAAACACAAATTTATTAAATCAAATTGTTTAATTAAAATAATAATTGATTTAAAAATTACTATATAAAAACGCGCGTGCGAAAGAACACACCCACACACAGTCTAGGTAAACTTTTTCTTTCTGAGAGTTAAAAAAATTTCCGTGTTTACTGTATTTGATTTCTTAATACTTTCATATCCAATATTATCATTTTTTCACGACCTCAACAGAATTTATGATTCCATGTTTTATTTATTAAAAAAAAGATGTGATTTTTTTTCTTTAATTCAACAAAATAAACTAACACATTGTACTGGAAAACTATACAACTGATTGTAGAATCAAATAGTTTAATTAAAAAAAGGTACACACACACGCGCGCGCGTTCACTGTATTTGATTTTTTGGTGCCTTTTCATTTTAGGACCCACGCTAACTTTGACCCCGTCGTTACAGTTAGGGTTAGGTTTGTTTTTTTTCCTTTTTAATTAAAAATATTTACATGTATAGGGGGGGAAGACAAAAAAATTGGGGGAAGGCGGTCAAAATTTTTTTTTTTTCTTAACTAAAAAATAGTTCAATGACTGGTAATATTTTTTTATATTACCAGTCATTGAACTATTTTTTTTTTTAGGGGGGGGGGGGGGTACAAAAAAAATTTACTTTCTTTATAAACTACAAGTCTTTCTATTTATGGGCGAGGGTACAACAAAAATCGGGGTAGGGTCGAATTTTTTTTTTCTTTATTTTCAACTAAAAATATTCTTGGTCATAAACACAGAAAATCAATGTCTAACCACCACAGAAATATGACTGGGGCTCCATTAGCTTACGCGTGAGCCTTCATTTCTGATGCGGCAGCCTAGCAAAAATATGCGACCGAAGGGAGCATATATTTGCTAGTATATATAAAGATAACATTTGATTCAATATTTCATCCGATATTCCCTAAAAATGTTTTCTTAATTTCTTTCTTTACCATTATTTTTGAGATGAGGATTGATAATTTGTATAACTTTGGTTATTCGGACTACTGTTCTCATCTTGAGTGTTATTATCATAACGTTTCGGTCGCTGTACCCCCGAGTTTCTTTAGGTGTATCTTTTCGAGCTCGGGAATATTTCTGTCGAACTCGGGAATCTGAACGGAATTTCGAACGGAACCATTTATTTAATCCACGGGGGTAGCAGGCTCTTCTTCCGTGAGAGAAGTCTTCAGTAATTCGCGATTCTTCGTGTACCCCCCCCCCCGTACTGAGGATTGAACCTTCAACCTTCAGATGACTATCACTTAGAACTGAATTGTGGATATAGTACAAGATGAGAACAGTAGTCCGAAAAATCCAAATTATACAAACTATCTTAAAACGTTGTACACTATGGCTCTTCTATATCTGATCTGGCAAAAAGTTCAAAACAATTATTACTCTGTAGAATTTGGTATAATCGGACTAGTTCTCATCTTGGGTGTTTTTATCACAACGT
>OY744528.1:3205000-3290000 GCA_963556195.1 Sepiola atlantica | reverse complement strand
CTGAAGAGTTACATTTCCTCAAAACTTATGGTACAACAAACCGGCCGGTGATTGTTTGTTGACTTGAGATGTTGCATTGATATTCGAAAGAGACTTGATCCGTGATAGTCGTTAATTAAGCAAAAACAGATACAAGCCAGGAAAATGGAATCCGGGATCACGTCGCGTTAACTCGTTGGGTGTCCAAATTAAGCTTCTATTATGTATCACAGGTTAGAGTTAGGGTATGGGTTAGGGTTATTGCTAGGTTTATTATTAGATATGTCTTTGTCCGCGATCACTGCTTATGAAATACGGAAAATCAAGATGTAGTTAATAGGAAATAGTTCGTTTCGTCCACAATTCTTTCAGGATGCTTCAATATTTGGGGACTTCTTTTCCATATAACCCTTTGATCTGGATATACTTAAAGATATACACCAACATAAAGAAAAGTCGGTGCATAGACTTAAGAGACGTTATATATTTTACAACTTAAATCCCGACATCTAGAACCACTCAGCCACCGCTGAATAGCGAATAAACAGTGATAATTTTAACACTTATTTCAGCAGCTTGACGTCATAAGAGCGTTCAACTTAATGAAATAAACGATGAATTTATAGCTAGCGACGTCATACTGTGTTAATACAACACTTACAGTGCCCATCTAGAGGAGTTTCTAGGAGATACAAATAATAAATATTTGTTTTTGTTCATGTACATAATCTGGACTCATCAGCATAGAGATATAACTATTCACTACTGGTCATGCGATTCGAAACCCCAGACTCCGAGTATTTTACAACTCAAATCCCGACATCTAGAACCACTCGGCCACCGCTGAATAGCGAATAAACAGTGATAATTTTAACACTTTATTCGGCGGCTTGACGTCATAAGAGCGTTCAAATTAATGAAAGAAACGATGCACGGATAGGTAGCGACGTCATATATATAACTATTCACTACTGGTCATGCGTCTGTTAAGTCTATGCACCGACTCTTCTTTCTGTTGGTGTATATCTAGATAACACAACACCCCTCCCAATAGCAGGGATTGTCTCTTCCAATACTGCCGATTGCAGGTTTTCGAATAAACACGTGTATATGAGTTTATTTTGAAAATAATATTTATTTATAAATAATTCATTATTCAAAGCTCTCGCAAGATTGAGCACTTTAAGTTTACAACAAGCCGTCATTCTGCATAATACATAACCCCTGGCCCCGCCTATTGAGTTCTCTCGACTGCTTGCTATAGAAGCGAAAAAAAGCGAACTTTTCTATACAATGCGCGTTGGAGCAGTGGTACTAAGTCAAACATTACTTTCGTATCGGGGTTCGAATCGTGTAACCGGCAGGTATTGTCTCTTCACATACTGATCATTGCCGGTTTGGCATGATATATGGGTTTATTTGGAAAATAATATTGATTTATATATATATATATATGGAGAACGAAAAAGGCAAGACCAAAAAGGATGTTGTTTTATGTATTCATCAACGTTTCGTCTTCATTTGTAAGACTTCTTCAGATATTCCCGCTCACCCACTTTTTCACTTACAACCATCCACATTATCCCTGCTCACCCCCACCCTCCACTTTTTTCACTCAGAACCATCCACATTTATTTCATTCCACGCGATTGACCTCACCAAGCCCGGACCTCGGTCCTACTGCTTCCAGTAGTGGCGACTACTTGTCCCTATCAACCCATCATGTCAACCCAATATGTTCACGTACTTGCATGACATTTTTCTTAATATTATCATCCTGAAGAAGTCTTACAAATAAAGACGAAACGTTGATGAATACATAAAACACATCTTTTTTGGTTTTTCCTTTTTCATTTCCTATTACGTCGGATTACCTTCACCCTTCCTTTCTCATATATATATATATATATATATATATATATATATATATATATATATATAAGACCGAATAACAAGAAGTACTACGTAGGTATGACCTCCCTAGATTTTAAAACCAAATATTATGACCACAAAAGCACATTTAAAAACAGAGAACGTCGAATTAAAAAAGCACTAGCAAACCACTATTGGGAGCTCAAAGAAAATGGACGCCTACCAATAATTGAATGGAAAATAATACGACAGGCCAGTACATGTAGAAATTTAGACGACCCGTGTAGATTATGCCTGAATGAAAAATTTGAAATCCTAAACTTTAAAGACTCCCGAAATCTATTAAACTGTAGAAGTAAGATAGAAAACAGCTGCTTACACAGAAATAAATTTACCGTAGGCTAATGATACATAAATAAATAAATAAATAAAACTAAACTAAACAAAAACATTACAATTTAAAAATTAAAACCTAAAATAGAAATACAAGGAACCACGTGTTAAAATAAATTCATCCATTATATTGATACAACAAAGAAACAAGATATAGGCCAACCTGTAGAAAACAGAACAATAGAACAGGATATAGGAAGTAACACTAACCACACCTTTGTTCGTGCGAAGCCCAACGATTGGCTAAGAGAACAACAAAGAATCTGATTGGTTTACTAGCTAACCGTGTATATAAAAACACCCGGCCAAAATAACTCCATGCATTTTAGCCTGAAGATTCCCCCCCCCCCCCCCCCCGGGGATGAAACGCGGGAGCCTCTGTGTAGCTTCATTGCCATAAATATATTTTCATAGCTTACTATATATATATATATATATATATATATATATATATATATATATATATATATATATATATATATATATATATGTATATATACAATAATATTTTTATAAATAAATATTAAATATTTAAATACCTAGAGACATCGATGTTTCATGCAAACGCAATCTTCAGTCTAGGAACTAATTTTCACCGGTCGGTAGGCGCGAACCCCGAACACAAATCGCCACTGATTCGTAGTCGTGGATCTTACCCACAGGCCATCGACAACTAGTTAGTAAATAGAGAGGAACTTTTAACTGTAAATAGCGGAAATCTGCGGCTATTTACCAGGCAGTATAGAGTGATCTACGAAACGTCGCTCGGATCATGCATATAGCTATTTGTACTGCTTGTTATTAAAGCTACTCGAAAGTGCCCATCCTCCGTGGAGGGATGCTGATAAACAATAATATTTTTATAAATAAATATTAAATATTTATATATATATATATATATATATATATATATATATATATATATATATATATAGAGAGAGAGAGAGAGAGAGAGAGAGAGAGATAAAGAGAGAGAGATTTTCATTGTAGGCTCTTCTTAACTCCATGTCTTTCATTAACGATCACGCGGTCATTGAAACGCTAATGAGAGCCTACCTATGCGGCATCGTTTAACTCGTTCTTGATTGCGACTCCACAGAACAAGAACAAAGCTTAAAAAAGGAAAGAAATCGAGAATTAAAATACGTCGCTTTGTTTGACGTTTACAAAAGGGAGCTCGAAAATGAAAGTCACAGGTGTTTATGATTCTAATTCTATCATAGAATTGATGGAATTCATTTGTGGGAGCCGCGACATCAGCGATGTGAACGGAATCTTTGATCACGTGAAGCAGAGAAATAAATGCAGCAGAAGAAAATTGACAAATTCTATGCGCCCTCAGGACGCAAATCATCCTTAATAGGCTTATGAATGAACCCTAAGAGGTTTATTTTTTAAATGAGTTTCTTATACAAGTTATACACAAATGTGTTGGTTATATATTTTAAAATAACTTAATAACACTCGAAATGCTGATTGTAAATTGACTTTTTTTTTCATTTTTACTGCAGTTGCACAGGATTACCATACCATTAAGTTTGCAATAGCGCCGGAAATCCAGAAAAAAAGAAAATACGATTTTTTACTTTTTTATGACTTGAAAATTATAGAAATTAAATATTTCTATAATTTTCATATTTCTATCATTTCATATTTCTATCATTTCATATTTTTATCATTTAATACTTCTATCATTTTCATATTTCTATCATTGTCATATTTCTATCATTTTCATATTTCTATCATTTAATATTTCTATCATTTCATATTTCTATCATTTTCATATTTCTATCTTTTTCATATTTCTATCATTTAATATTTCTATCATTTCATATTTCTATCATTTAATATTTCTATCATTTCATATTTCTATCATTTCCTATACTGTATTAATAAAATTAAACATTCTAAAAATTTCCATTCATACATTTAAATTTATTGAAAATAAATATATAATGATGCATACAAATTGACGTATAAAGATGCTTCGGTGATGGGTGATGGCCAGGTCATCAAGTATGGCTTCAGTCCGCAATGAGAAATTTGAGAGAGAGAGAGAGCGATTTGCGTTTATTTATTAATATTACTGGTATAAGATCAGACCCACATACTTTGAAGGTGTCAAGGTTATTTATAATGTCTCGGACATGAGCTGGGGTGATAGCTAGGGCATCAAATGTGACTTCAGTCCGCAATGGGAAATTTAGGAGAGAGCGGTTTGCGGAGTCCAAAGTAGAGTTTAAGGCGAAACGTTGGGCAAGTAGTTCAGCCTTATCAGTTGGCATGCAAACAACATCATTGTGGGTTGAAAGAGAGGAAATTATTACCCATTGTTTACCACACTATAGAATATTTTCCCGAAATCCCGAGTTTCTGCGACTGAATGCGTTTTCTGGTCATCAGCTTTGGGACGAGATTTTAGAGTGATATTAATCATTACCACAAGGTGATCAGCGTTCCAGAGCGGGCTATGGGCATGCGTCGCAACAAGCGTTGGGCAGTGAGGTCAAGAATAGGTCGAGAAGTGAGACTTGCTGGTTTACACAGTCAGCACTCGGAGGCGCACAAAGCAACAATAAAAGTTTGAAACACAAATATTTTATACTAATTGACATTCCTTGTGTTTCAGATATCAATATATCTACCATATATGGGCATTTAAGTATGACAAGTTTCAAAGAAGCATTAGGATTCTCAGAGTTTCTGATGGGTTGTATTATGGGCTAATCTGAAAGGGGACTTTTAACCGGGTGATTGTCAAATTCATCAGAGAGCGGAAATAATCAATATAATCTAACCTAGGTCGATCAGGACCCTCTAACATCAGTCGATTTCGTTATTATTTATAACAAGGGTGTCTATTCACTTCTTTCACGTCTGTGCATATATATATACGAATTTGATGACTACGATATATATTTTATTTGGTTCAAATTTGAAGGAGCAATTGTGATTTTTGCAGAAAAGTTCGTGTTTACGATCCGAAATATTCCGGTGGCCCTGTAATCTCGGTCCCTGATTAAAAAAAAAGATGTAAGTAAATGACGACTAAATTTAGATGAAGAGGAAAGAAAAGAAAACAGTGAATGTAGATTAGAAGCCAACAGAAGAAGGAACGAGAAGAAAAACAATAAAAATAAAACAAGTAAAAAAACTAGGATAGGACATTGATATCATACGTCAGGAACCCATCTTCCTACCACAACTGAAAAGAACTGTCCTTTCTTCTTTCGTGTGACTAGCGCCAGTCGGGGTTTCTAATAACAGCATTACTTTCCAAGAATTTCACATCTTTCGAACACATTAGCACGAGAAGGCTTCCCTGCAAACGACAACATGGTCGTCTTCAAATTCAAGTCAATAGATACTTGTTTTAAACCGTCCCCATGAGTAGTCAAACTTTGTTGATTCAATTCATAACTTTATATCCTTAATCATTAAACTGACAATCCATCCATCGCATTTACATTTATCCTCGAGTCACTTTTGGCCTTTATAAATGGTGACTCATTATAAAAGTAAATTTTCACTGCTGGTTTCAAATTATTAGAGTAGGCTAATCCTTGGGAGAGCTAGTATTTACGTCCCTCCTACTGCGGGAAAAAATGTCGGAATGTGGGGATTGAAAAGCCAGCGCTCAAGAGTCATGCCACTCTGGCCTACAAAAAAACGTCTACCCAGCCTCGTCGGCATTCCCCTGTAAGAGCGCCTCAGTCGATTTACAATAAACTAATTCTTTCCTAAAGAGAGAAGGTGAAGCCTGGGAAGGTGGACTTCTTAGAACTGTACAGTACCTCAGCCCGAAACAAAAAAAAAGCCACCTAACTCAAATGGTTTAGACGCTGTTGGATTGATTGTCGAGTACGTATCCTCGACTTGGTATGAGAAAAACCTCGAGGGGTGAGTTTGAGAAACATAGGTCATGCGTTATTTATATTCTGATTTCTACAAATGAATGCTTCTAGGGACGATGCGTATGTACATCTGCGTGGTTAGGGTTAGGGTTAGGGTTAAGGGTTAGGGTAAGGGTTAGGGTTAGGGTTAGGGTTAGGGTTAGAGTTAGGGTAAGGGTTAGGGTTAGGGTTAGGGTTAGGGTTAGGGTTAGGGTTCGGGTTAGGTTAGGTTAGGGTTAGGGTTAGGGTTAGGGTTAGGGTTAGGGTTAGAGTTAGGGTAAGGGTTAGGGTTAGGGTTAGGGTTAGGTTAGTATTAGGGTTAGGGTTAGGGTTAGGATTAGGGTTAGGGTTAGGGTTAGGGTTAGGGTTAGGTTAGGGTTAGGGTTAGGGTTAGGGTTAGGGTTAGGATTAGGGTTAGGGTTAGGGTTAGGGTTAGGGTAAGGGTTAGGTTAGGATTAGGGTTAGGGTTAGGGTTAGGGTTAAGGGTTAGGGTTAGGGTTAGAGTTAGGGTAAGGGTTAGGGTTAGGGTTAGGGTTAGGTTAGGATTAGGGTTAGGGTTAGGGTTAGGGTTAGGGTTAGGGTTAGGGTTAGGTTTACGGTTAGGGTTAGGATTAGGATTAGGATTAGGGTTAGGGTTAGGGTTAGGGTTAGGGTTAGAGTTAGGGTAAGGGTTAGGGTTAGGGTTAGGGTTAGGATTAGGGTTAGGGTTAGGGTTAGGGTTAGGATTAGGGTTAGGATTAGGATTAGAGTTAGGGTTAGGGTTAGGTTAGGGTTAGGGTTAGGGTTACGGTTACGGTTAGGATATTATGTGTTGACTAGGTTAAACCAAACTGGTTTGAACATGGCTTTTAAAGTGCAAATCGCATAGAATCAGATTAGAGATTAAACGTTAAACCTATTTAATCTTTTCATAATCCAACAGCCGTAGTTCAATATCCACAACCAGCGCTTCTCTAGCATATTTGCATTATTTAAAAAAAAACAAAAAAAACATGTATTTACTTCTTCTTTCTTTTATGGTTTTTATTATTCTATTTATCTCATACGATATTTGAGGTTGAGACATACCAAAGGCTCTGATTGGTTAAGCAATATCACTTATTAAGCGAGAGTGATATAGTTTCACTCAAACTTAACTGCCTATCCCAATCACGCTTATATACTAATTAGCTTTAAAAAAAGTAGCCAGTAAAAAAACTGAGTAAAATTCAAGTAGAATTAATAATTATTTAATATAAATAAATATAAATATATGCGTTTCGTCCTAACGGAATCATCAGTGTGGAAGATAACTGTTCAGCCGGTTGAACGATTCGGCACGAATCATCTTTATCGACGTGTGAACCGTGACATTTTTAGCAGTATATGACAACAAACACACTAGAGTATATATATATATATATTATTTATCTTCCTCCCACAGCGGTAAGATGTGACACAAAGTCGGGAAAGTGGGATTTGAAAAGCCAGCACCCGGGAAGATGAGCACTCTGGCCTACAAAAAATGCTTGGGCAGCCCCGTCGGCATTCCACGGTAAGGGCGCCTCAGGCAGTAAGCGATAAACTTACTCCACCCGAAAGAGGGAAGGCAAAGCCTGGGAGAGTGGACCTCCTAGAACTGTACAGGATAAACCCACAGAACGGCGGAATCAAGATCCGAAGGCCAAGACGATACCGGTCTATAGGGTGTAGTATCCATCGGAACAGATACTACACTTTGATCTTGGCCAAAAGGCCAGATTTTATTTATCTACCTCCCACAAGGTAAGATGTGACACAAGGTCGGGAAAGTGGGATTAGATAAGCCAGCGCTCGAGAGGTTAGCACTCTGGCCATTTAAAAATTGCCTGGGCAGCCCAGTCGGCATTCCCCGGTAGGGACGCCTCAGACAGTAAGCAATAAACTTACTCCTAGAACTGCACAGGACAGACCCATAGACCGGCGTAAATCAAGCCCCGAAGGCCAAGACAATACCAGTCTATGGGGTGCAGTATCCATCGGAACAGATACTACACTTTGATCTTGACCAAAAGGCCAGATACCAGTCTATACTAAAACTATGTGATAGTGTTGATTGTTTTCTTGACTCCGAGGAGCATGACGTGAAAATGATGACGGCATAAAATCATTACGTCATTAAGAGTAGACGGAGACAGTGGATGACGTTCCAAAATGATGAAGTCATTCATGAAATCACAAAGAAAAAATTGGGATACTTATTCAATCTCGTTTTGCACAGGGTCTCCCGTTTTGTAATAAAAATAAGGTTGTAGGGTTGGGATTTTCGATTTGTGTTTGAGCGAGGAGCTTTCTACTTAACGTATGATTGCAAGAAAATCTATTGCCTTTCTTATGAATACATTTTCTGTTAACCTTGTGCTATTATCAAGATCAGATTAGTACATGTTAATCAAGAAATCAAGAAAACCAGAAAGGCAGAAAGAAAATCTGAAAAATGTACGCAAATAAAATGAGAAAGCATTTATTACGGAAACCTGTTATCGTTATTATAGTAGCGATTCAATTCGTTGTTGATTTTGTGGTGCCTTTGTTTATTTTCTTTATTTCTCCTCATCTTGATGTATTTAAATATTGGATCTTCTTCTGCGGCATGGATTAACCAAGAATTCCCATTGTCGGTCGAATATCATGTTCCGCAACGCTCTCGCTTCGAGCATCGCATCTCATTCAATTTCAAACGCACTTATTGGAAAAAGGGCGGGAGTAGGGGAACACCAAAAAAGATGGCGATTATAATTGAAAGAGATTAAGAATCCGAGCGAAAAAATACCGTCGTATTTTTTCAAAAAAAAACATTTTCTTTTTCTTATACGTAATCTGTTTTTATTTTTTGAAAAACTTATCTGACTTGCGAAATCGAATCATATTAAAAGCACAATTTCAAATAAAATCTGCTCCTTTTAACTGGATAATAATGCGTTCATATTTCTGTGCCATTCTTTTTAACACCCACAGGGATTTTTTTACAATTTGTATTCGTCTTCATTATTAAAATGTGCCTTTATAATAGAAGATCAGCTGAGTCTAATATTGCACAAGGCCACGAATACAAGAGAATTTTGCTGTTATTTAAAATATTTAAGATTTAAATTTACTGTATATTTACTAAACTATCAAAATACACATTCCACAGACAGTTTTATGTTAGCAATAACTATAAAAATGGATAGTTTTAATATACGCTATTTCAATCTGCAGATGTTGCAGGAATTAGGCTTACTTGTCTAATTAATTATTGGCTCCCCTGGCCAGCTATCTTAAATCAGAACCGCACGCATATCGAATAGAGACATAATAAATGAAAAAGAAACAACGGCACATTTTTACGGTTCACAGGTTTATACATATATTCGGGAAATCAGAAGTAAAGTGTCGTTATTAAGAACCTTTAACTGTACCTTCGACGAGGTTGAGAAAGGGACGTGCCTTCCGACTTTCGAGACACGTCTGCTTTGCGCAAGATCAAACAGAAAGTGAGAGAGAAAGAGAAAGAGAAAGATAATGAAAGAAAGGAAAAAAAGCGACCCCACTGCTTTTCCGGTTCTGATGTAATTTCCTACGCCTTGGTCGTTCACCGTGTCTAGGATGATGAATGGACAGCTAACCTTCCTCTTGATTGTAGTAGGAACCGCCACAAACGGAATATCAACAGTAAGATGAGGAGGAGGCGCCGATTGCCCCATTCTACAATACGATGAAAATGCTATTTAAAACTTAAGCGTGAGAGACAAAAGCAAATTCTCTGTAAAATGTAATTATGCTGTCTCAAATTAATTGTGACAGAATAGTAAAAATGCGTTTTTAAATCAACCGACAACAATGTTATATAAAACGTAAGGTTGACAGACGTAAATGGCTATGTTAAACGTAAGGTTGACAGACGTAAAAAATGCTATATAAAACATAAGGTTGACAGACGTAAATGGCTATGTTAAACGTAAGGTATACAGACGTAAAAAATGCTATATAAAACATAAGGTTGACAGACGTAAAAAGGCGATCTTAAACGTAAGGTTGACAGACGTAAAAAATGCTATATAAAACATAAGGTTGACAGATGTAAAAAAGGCTATGTTAAACGTAAGGTTGACAGACGTAAAAAATGCTATATAAAACATAAGGTTGACAGACGTAAAAAGGCTATGTTAAACGTAAGGTTGACAGACGTAAAAATGCTATATAAAACATAAGGTTGACAGACGTAAAAAAAGGCTATGTTAAACGTAAGGTTGACAGACGTAAAAAATGCTATATAAAACATAAGGTTGACAGACGTAAATGGCTATGTTAAACGTAAGGTTGACAGACGTAAAAAATGCTATATAAAACATAAGGTTGACAGACGTAAAAAGGCTATGTTAAACGTAAGGTTGACAGACGTAAAAAATGCTATATAAAACATAAGGTTGACAGACGTAAAAAAAGGCTATGTTAAACGTAAGGTTGACAGACGTAAAAAATGCTATATAAAACATAAGGTTGACAGACGTAAATGGCTATGTTAAACGTAAGGTTGACAGACGTAAAAATGCTATATAAAACATAAGGTTGACAGACGTAAATGGCTATGTTAAACGTAAGGTTGACAGACGTAAAAAATGCTATATAAAACATAAGGTTGACAGACGTAAATGGCTATGTTAAACGTAAGGTTGACAGACGTAAAAAATGCTATATAAAACATAAGGTTGACAGACGTAAATGGCTATGTTAAACGTAAGGTTGACAGACGTAAAAAATGCTATATAAAACATAAGGTTGACAGACGTAAATGGCTATGTTAAACGTAAGGTTGACAGACGTAAAAAATGCTATATAAAACATAAGGTTGACAGACGTAAAAAGGCTATGTTAAACGTAAGGTTGACAGACGTAAAAAATGCTATATAAAACATAAGGTTGACAGACGTAAAAAAAGGCTATGTTAAACGTAAGGTTGACAGACGTAAAAAATGCTATATAAAACATAAGGTTGACAGACGTAAATGGCTATGTTAAACGTAAGGTTGACAGACGTAAAAAATGCTATATAAAACATAAGGTTGACAGACGTAAATGGCTATGTTAAACGTAAGGTTGACAGGCGTAAAAAATGCTATATAAAACATAAGGTTGACAGACGTAAATGGCTATGTTAAACGTAAGGTTGACAGACGTAAAAAATGCTATATAAAACATAAGGTTGACAGACGTAAATGGCTATGTTAAACGTAAGGTTGACAGACGTAAAAAATGCTATATAAAACATAAGGTTGACAGACGTAAAAAAAGGCTATGTTAAACGTAAGGTTGACAGACGTAAAAAATGCTATATAAAACATAAGGTTGACAGATGTAAAAGAAAGGCTATGTTAAACGTAAGGTTGACAGACGTAAAAAATGCTATATAAAACATAAGGTTGACAGACGTAAAAAAAGGCTATGTTAAACGTAAGGTTGACAGACGTAAAAAATGCTATATAAAACATAAGGTTGACAGACGTAAATGGCTATGTTAAACGTAAGGTTGACAGACGTAAAAAATGCTATATAAAACATAAGGTTGACAGACGTAAAAAAGGCTATGTTAAACGTAAGGTTGACAGATGTAAAAAATGCTATATAAAACATAAGGTTGACAGACGTAAAAAGGCGATGTTAAACGTAAGGTTGACAGACGTAAAAAAGGCTATGTTAAACGTAAAGTTGACAGACGTAAAAAAGGCTATGTTAAACGTAAAGTTGACAGACGTAAAAAAGGCTATGTTAAACGTAAGGTTGACAGACGTAAAAAAGGCTATGTTAAACGTAAGGTTGACAGACGTAAAAAAGGCTATGTTAAACGTAAAGTTGACAGACGTAAAAAAGGCTATGTTAAACGTAAGGTTGACAGACGTAAAAAAGGCTATGTTAAACGTAAGGTTGACAGACGTAAAAAATGCTATATAAAACATAAGGTTGACAGACGTAAAAAAGGCTATGTTAAACGTAAGGTTGACAGACGTAAAAATGCCACATAAGGTTGACAGATGTAAAAGAAAGGCTATGTTAAACGTAAGCGTGATAGACTGACGAACTGAAGCTTGACAAATATGATCTGTCTAAAATGTTGTTCCGGGTGTATACTGCACGTGCTGCACGGGCTGCACGTGCATCACGCCGAAAATGTTTGTCAGTCAATACATCTTTAAAAAAAAAAAACTTCTGATAGATTGTGAACCAAATATTTTGGATTATAAAAGAAACTTTTTGAAAATAAACACCTTACTTATCATATTTATCTCATAGAGGTTTCTTTCTTTCGATATCTTTTACACGTAAAATGGCGGCGTCCGACTTCAGTTTTACGAAATTTTCGGCCCAAATAAACCATTTTGCAAACGTATGTTTTTAAAAAATTTCGATCAGAAAAATCTATTAACTTTAGATTTGCATTAAAAACTGAGACCCACTTTAAAAATTACACAATAAATAAAAAAAATTTTTTTTATTAATAGGGGAGTATTATAAGGCTATCACAATGCAAGAAATGGAAATACGTCAGCGTTGAGAAGTAAGACCAAAAACAAGTGATTTTAATTTATATATTTTTTCAAAAACCTAATTTTTTTCTTTTTCCTATATAGCAAGTCTTACTTGATTAGGCAAGACTTCAACACTGTAATGTAATTTGTGTGACCGTGTTCCATAATATATTTCGAGGAAGACCTATCTATGACATTTGATAAAGAGGTCTTCCTCGAAATATATTATGGAACACGGTCACACACATTACATCACAGTTTTGAAGTCTTGCCTAATCAAGTAAGATTTGCTATATAGGAAAAAGAAAATTAAAAAAATCTTTTTGAAAAAATATATAAATTAAAATCACTTGTTTTGTCTTACTTCTCAACGCCGAGGTAATTCCATTTCTTGCATTGTGATAGCCTCCTAATACTCCTCTATATACGTATTACACACAATGCTTCAAGCAAACTACATCTCCTTATTATATATTTCATTAGTATAAGAATGTAGCGCTCGGTCGATATAGTAATCCATACATTTTCCTAAAAAAATAAAAAGATGTCGAAAGAAACCAAAGAAAATATCACATTTGTTGATCATTTTACGCAAAGCTTTCATAAAACAATAAACAAATCTTTAATATATATGGAAATTGAAAGAAGAAAATTAAAAAATATTATTTATGTATTCATCAACGTTTCGTCTTTATTGTAGAATTTCTCAGGATGAAGAAATCAAAATATAAGATACAAAATAGATGGTGGCGGTGGTAAGCAACGGTAGGAGTATGACTTACAATTTTGTATCTCATATTTTGATTTTTTTCTGCCTAAAACGGCTGTAGTTTTGAGCTAGAGGCCAACACATCTTGTACTTATATGTTTTCTTCAAGATAATCTTCCCGATGAAGTCTTTTCATAAAGACGAAACGTTGACGAATACATAACTAATATTATTTGTTTTACTTTTTTTCAATTTTTATTACGTCGGAACATTTTCTCCCTTTCCTGATCATATATATATATATATATATATATATATATATATATATATATATATATATATATATATATATAATATTTAAATGTTGAATTAAATTGAAGATAATTGTATTATCGCTTAATAATAATCTATCGTGATAATATAAAGCTCAATATATTGAATAGGTCAATCAATTCTAGAGATGTTTATATACTTTTAGCTTTTCTCTCTTGAAAAAGACCACGACACAGTTGGGCGAAACGTTCAGTTTAAGTTTTTTTTTCTATTTTAACTCATACCATAGGATATATTTTATTCTTTTTATTGTCATTATTAACAGTTATTAATTTTTATTTCTATTTTTAGCTTAGACAAAGAGATAGTGTCTGGGTCATTTGTGTCGAAACCGAGCGTGGTCGATAATGGATAGAGGTAGGAGGGCATAAGTCTGAACTTATTGTCATGTTTCGAATTAAAAAGGAAAGAAAAAAGAAAAACAATTATATTTGTTTATGAATGTAAACGCATGGAGAGTTTTTCTATTTTGAAACGCAAATTCTGATTAAAAACAAAAATTGTAGCAAAAAGAGACAAAGAGGAAATAACGCCTATTAGTTCTTTTATTTAAGTGTGAATGTATTAATTTATTCCTATTTATTTAATTACTCTATTTGTGTCTCATTAATTATTCAATCATTATTTTGTAACATGTTGAAATATGTGTTAAAGAGAGTTGGAAATAATATACCTCGTTTATTTATGTGTAAATGTATTTATTTATATTTATTTAGTTAATTATTTGTGTCTTATTGATTGATCAATAATTATTAAAATATTTATGATGATATGAGTGAATGTATATGTAATATGGGAATATAAGTAAAAGCGTGAATATATATATATATATATATATATATATATATATATATATATATATATATATATATATATATATATATATATATATATCCATCCCGAGACAGGTGTCCTCTCTTTATCCCACAAACGCACCAACCTCGAACCTTTGGACTGTTAAGATTCAACGTCTTAACTGTTCCAGCTGACATTTTCATCATCTGAAAAACAGATGACAACAGAAGCTGAAGACCTTCCGTGTTTGAAACCGACGGTACGAATGTTGTACTAATTTTTCTGTACCAAAATAAATAAATATGCTATTAATTTTTAACTTTAATTCTTAATTAATCGAGCACTCTGCTGGGATTTTTCCTACCATTTTACAAAGAAGTTATATATATATATATGTATATATATATATATATATATATATATATATATATATATATATATATATATATATATATATATAGAGAGAGAGAGAGAGAGAGAGAGAGAGATAGGGAGAGAGAGAGAGATATTCTGACACTTCTTCCTGCATCCCTGTCAACGGATATAAGAAGAAGCCATGAAGAGGTGATAAGAAACGCTGATATCAACGCAACTCCGCATCTCGTTGTAGGCGCATCAACGCACGCGTGCCTAATGGCGCCAATAACGAGCTTGGCGCCCTTTCGATTTCTCATCACTCATATCTTATTCTACAAATATCAAACCGAACAAAACTCGTTAATACACATTCGATATAGCGATAACTGATCGATTCAGCAATAACAGATTCCGAAAAGCTACAATTGTTAGTTCTATTATCTAGTGGTAAGTTAAACAAAAATTTTTTTTAATAGTATTCAATTAAATTTTTTTTTAATAGTATTCAATTAAAAATTTTTTTTAATAGTATTCAATTAAAAATTTTTTTGAATAGTATTCAATTAACAATTTTTTTAAAATAGTATTCAATTAAAAATTTTTTTTAATAGTATTCAATTAAAAAATGTTTTTAATAGTATTCAATTAAAAAATTTTTTTAATAGTATTCAATTAAAAAATTTTTTTAAAAATAAAATAACACGTATTGATTGGTTCATTTATTTATCGTTTAGTTAGTGAGCAAAATGACATACAATCTGATTTCTACAAAAACTGGTAGGACAACTGCCTAAAACCCACAATAGATTTCGATGAGGATCCAATAAAGATGTGGATCTAGGATGTTTTTCTCACTTATTTTAATATTGAGAAACATGACATTAAAAAAATATTTTCACCAATTGTATTTATTAATGGTTCATCATTTATCAAGGCCAAAAATTACTCGAGGACAAGGGTTAATTAGATAAATGGATAGTCCGCTGAATGATGACAAATATTATGAAAAGCTGGAAAATTGGAATAAATCATTCTTTTTTCAACTCCTAACAATAAATTAATGATTGACTTACGTATAAAGCAAAATGCATTGTGGTGGATTTAATTTCGTAATTAAATTATTCAAATTTAATATTCATGTATATCCCTTACGCGCGTTTCATAGCACAAATGAAAAGATATACTATAACATAGTTAATTGGTAAATTGTGGAGAAGTAAATTAATGTTCTTAACTTTTTTACTAACTCAACGTTAAATAAATAAAGGAGAACTTTAATAGAATATTCGAATATCTATGTATCTCATATTGATATAAAGAAAAGGGCCCTTGATTTCTGAGAACTTCGACTTAAGTAAAATAAAACAATATATATTTATATATATATATATGTATGTATATGCACTGAAGATTGCGTAAGCATGAAACATCGATGTCTGTAGATAATAAATAATTAATATCTATTTATAAATATTATAAAAAGCCCCCTTTACTAAGGTCGGGCACTGTGGGTGAATTTAATAACAAGCAGTACTACTAGCTTCATTGCGAGATCACACACGATTTGTTGTTTTTGTCGATCACTCTACGCCGCTTGATCTGAGTACTCGCCGACTTGGTATTCACAAAGTTAAATTGATCCTAAAATTCAAAGCTAATTTCTGGTGGCCAACTGGTAACTCTCCTGACTGCGAATCAGTGGCGATTTGTGATCGGAGTTCGCGCCCGTCGACCGTCGGGAATTAGCTTCCTGCACTGAGAATTGCGTAAGCATGACACATCAGTGTCTGTAGGTAATTAATATATATATATATATATATATATATATATATATATATATATATATATATATATATTTATATATGAAGCTAAAAGTATACTTTTAGTAGATAGAACCTATAGTAAAATGGTTTAAGCTCAATATACGAGATAGAGCAATTATAAAGATTGTTCAATGCCACGTGTACTAGGTAAAAACATGTTTATTATTCTTTCCTTAAGCCAAGGCTTTTCAAAGATTAAAATCTTATCATCAGAGGAATTACATAGATGGATAAGATTGGCAGTGGAGAAGCCAACATTCAAAATTTGAAAAAAATATAAAGTAATGGAGAGTGAGAATGTGCGTGTAAATAAATATCGGGTCTGTCCAGTTGGTAAATGTCTGTTGATAAGGTGTCCAGTGAAAGGAGATTTAAAGATGGAAAAGAAGGGTTTTCCTGAAGGCAGCGTTGAAAGAGTTCAAACATGAAGTAAATCTAATAGAAAGATATCAATCGAAGTTGAAATAGATTTGTCATTCGTACATGTTTATCCCTCTTTTTTCATTCATCTTTATATATATATATATATATATATATATATATATATATATATATATATATATATATTGCAAGCATGAAGGGAAGACGAATTCTATCGTTCCGATCAACGGACGTTCAGAACAACACATACAGGTCTTCCATTACAGACCATTTACTTAAAAACCCGCCGTGCGCTAGGAATTTTAGCATGGACTCCTTCACCATTCTCAGTCATGCTCATTCATTATACCATCTAAAAAATCTTGGAGACGATCCACGTTCGCCTTAAACGTCCCTTCATTTGCAAGCAAAGGGAATGTCTATTGGAACTAGATGTGATCAGTCTTTCAGAATCATCCTCCATTGTACATATAACATAACGCTATTTTATTTTCTGTACTCTCTCTTTTCACGCCGTTTTTTAAATCCCTCGATACAGCCTTTGTTAAGAGAGGGCGAAACCGGTCGGCTGGCATTATTTTTATTTATTATTTTTACTTTATTTTCCCTCTTGATTAACTTTTAATCATGAACGATAGAATTCGTCTTCCCTTCATGCTCGAGAAGAATATATGGGAGTGGCAGGTGTTAAGTGCTTGTTGTTCCAGTCTGTTCATGTAGGATATGGCGAGGAGGTCGGAGAGACTGGAACCCATGGGTCGGCCAGAGACTTGTTTATATGTGTCTTGCTGGAACCTGAAGTAAGTATAATCCACAATGATACGTAGGAGTTGATGTATGTCTGTCGGGGTAAGCCCAAAACAAATCTCATATTCCGTTTGTTCTAAGTTATCCCCCTTTGACTGCCCATATAATAATAACGGCCCACACGTAAATTTAGAATGGAATAAATAAAGAAAAGTTAATAAATCAAATCAAATAAAAAATAATAAAATTATAATAATTAGTATATAAATAAACAAATGTTAATAAGATGTTAACTTTAGCTGAATAATTATATAATTAAATTTTGACATTTTCTGCGTTCCTACTCCCAATAGTCTGCGGCAGTGTTTCAACAGTTTGATACCGGTTTTTCCCGTTTTTTCGACCCTTTCGGTCTTTAATTGTTGTCTTTTGATAATGAAAGTTTTTCTTTCGAAAATTTAAGATTACCTTTTGCCGAACTTTTTATTTACCTGACAGTATTTACTATTCTGGTATTTAATCAGTTTTTACGTGAAATATTAATAAATTGTTTTGAGATTCCACTCTCGTTTTCTCTCCTCGTTTGTTTCTGTTCACCCTCTCCACCTGTCGGCAACTACATCGCATTGCTACAGTCTGCAATTATATATATATATATATATATATATATATATATATATTTATATATATATATATATATATATAGAGAGAGAGAGATGTGTGTATATCATGCAATTTAATCAAGTGACTCGTAAAAACTAACGATCATATTTTAAATGTAACTGAGTTCATTCAAGTGAAATTACTCGCAGTTTAGAAAAATATGAAATGATAAAAACTGAACGCAACTTGCAAGTTTTATTTTACATCACCAAAATAAAAACGTTCATCCATATTTAATAGCAATTGATTCATCGGCGGAATCTCTTTTATTTCCTTCGTCGATCTCATCTGGCAGAGATGGATGGTGCTTTGAATTAGCAATAATTCTATCAGTAAAATCTTCGTTCATATTTAACTGAAAGTGCCCGTAGGAAAATATTTTGATATAGATGTACAGATAAAGTATATTGCAGCTGCGCGTAAAATGAAGACGGCGAACACTTGTGTATAAATGTAATGGTCTATCTTTATTGGTAGAGCTCCGACAACAAGGTCACGAAAAAGTCGTAAAATTTCGGAATGCATTTTCTTACCAGATCAAGATTCAGATCAGTTAAATGTGATTATCCGGTCTGTCGCCTACGCAACTTCCCATAACGACACCTCGTTTCCGTTGGGCATGGTTCATTTAGCAAACAAGTGCTACATTTTCGTTTCATGCATGTAGCCTGTGTTTTTTTTGAAGCCACAATTCTTCCGCTTATAGAGATAACATCTATATCAAATATGATCTGAGATAAGGATAAGATTTTTATTCTCCCTGATGAGATCTCAGTTTCTAACAGCTGTTGATCGATAACATCGACATGCCATTGTCGCAGATTTTGTACATGTCTATAAAAAATCATATACATAAAAGCTCTATTTGATATCGAGCACTTTTTGTATGTCCGGTTGAAATTCTTTGGATTACCTGGGTTACTATATATATATATATATATATATATATATATATATATATATATATATATATATATATATAGTAAGCGATGAAAATATATTTATGGCAATTAATCTTCAGGCTAAAATGCATGGAGTTATTTTTGCCGCGTGTTTTTATATACACGGCTAGCTAGTTAACCAATCAGATTCTTTGTTGTTCCCTCAGCCAATCGTTGGGTTTCCTACGAACAAAGGTTTAGTAAGTGTTACTTCCTATATCATGTTCTATTATTATGTTTTCTATAGATTGGCCTATATCTTGTTTCTTTGTTGTGTCAATATAATGGGTAAATTTATTTTAACAGGTGGTACCTTGTATTTTTTAAATTGTTAGTTTTTTGTTTAGTTTAGTTTTTTTTTTTACTTATTTGTTTATTTATTTATGTATCGTTAGCCTAAGGTAAATTTATTTCTGTGTACGCAGCTGTTTGCTATCTCACTTCTACAGTTTAATAGATTTCGGGGGTCTTTAAAATTTAGGATTTCAAATTTTTCATTCAGACATAATCTACACGGGTCGTCTAAATTCCTACATGTACTGGCCTGTCGTATCATTTATTTATTTTCTTTTATCATAGTTCACCCCAAACAAGGCAGGCCGCTACTGTAGGCCTAAGGGGCTACTGAGAAAGAAAAAGGGGGTGATTCAACCTAAATTAAGAGCTTCGCATCGAGATGTCTGTTTACGTTAGTTTTAAATTTCTGCATGTCAGTAGCGTCAGGAAAGCAGGGAGCAGGGAAGGATTTCCAGATTCCAGCAGCACGAGGAAAGAAGCTTTTGGAGTAGAAAGCCCTACGGCATCTGGGGACATCCACAGTGTATGGATGGGATTTGGCAGATTGTCGGGTTGGTCTAGTGAATTTACGTCGAGGGGGCACCAGAGCAGCAAACTCGTCAGAGCACAATCTATTGAAGTACTTGTAAAACAGGCACAAGGAAGCAACATTGCAGCGACAGAGGCTGGAGCTTGGTGGATAGTGAAGGACCTATCAAGTTAGCGACTCTTTTTTGGACCTTGTCGAAGAGGGAGAGACTAGCGGATGAGGCACCAACCCAGATGGGGCAACAATACTGCATGCATGGGCGGATGGTGGCTTTGTAGAGATATAGGATAATCTCAGGTGTGAGAAGTTTACTGGCACGGTATAGAGAGCCCACTTTCTTTGCAGCAGCCTTGGCAATGTTTTCGATGTATTTATTCCAATTCATGTTATCTGTGAAAGTTAGGCCGAGGAGTTTGAATGATGAACTCTCAAGCAGATTGCTATTTGCCATGACAATCGATGGTTGAAGAGGTTTCTTGTAGTTATTGAAGGAAAGTAGCTTTGTCTTTGCGGCATTAAACGTTACCATCCATTTATTACCCCATTCCACTACAAACTGGAGGTCATTTTCTAAGGATTTAGCCATTGCCCCAGATATGTGCACGTCGGTTTTGCCCACATTACGACAGTAGAGAGTTTTGTTGTCAGCAAATATTCCTATTTCAGTCGCAATGACATCAGGGAGGTCATTTATGAAAATTAGGAACGGTAGAGGTCCAAGAATAGATCCTTGGGGTACACCAGCATTTATGCCATATTGCTTAGAAGAACGGCCATCGAGTATAACCTGGATCTTTCGTTTTGTTAGGAAGGATTTTATTATATTAAATATTTGTCCAGTAATACCATATGAGTGCAGTTTTATGAGAAGCCCTTCATGCCAGACCTTGTCAAAAACCTTGGATATATCAAGCGCTTACCCATTCAATTATTGGTGAGCGCCCATTTTCGTTTAGCTCCCAATAGTGGTTTGCTAGTGCTTTTTTAATTTGACGTTCTTTGTTTTTAAATGTGCTTTTGTGGTCATAATATCTGGTTTTAAAATCTAGGTAGGTCATACCCACGTAGTACTTATTGTTATTCGGTAGTATTCGTATTAATAGGTTGATTGTTAACCAAAGAAGATATTATTATATTATTTATTGCATGTTTTTGCAGATAAGTTATTTATTTTGGGGATACCATTTCTAAAGTAAGTTTTTCATGTATATATTTTGTATGGGTTTATACTTGTCGTCGGGAGTTCAGTTTGATATTTTTACTTTTTCTATCCTCTTTTCCTATGTATTTGGATTGGAGGTTTTCCTATTACTACTAAATTGAAACTCTTTCTCTGATGAGCTGCATAGATGAGATGGAAGACTGTGCATTTTCCTTCGACTTTGTTGCAAAACACGTGTAGGGTGTATTGAAACAATTAATTTTGAAAACGAATACAATATAAAAATATTAAGAGAATTTTATTTGCCTGTAAGATAAGGATAAATACTGGAAAACAGAACAAAACTATTGTCGTTGCTGTTTTACAAAATAGGAATCCAAAGAAAATGCAAGCACTGTTGAAGCAAATACTGAACATTGATACATACAAAATTATATATCCCTATAAAATTTAATGTGGATACCGAGTATTTTTACAACTCAAATCTTGACGTCTAGAACAACTCAGCCAACGCTGAATAGCGAATAAACAGCGATAATTTTAACATTTTATCCGGCGGCTTATACACACACACACACACACACACACACACACATACACATACATATATATATATATATATATATATATATATATATATATGTAAAAATAAAAATGGAAAAAAGGATAAGCAAATCAACAACTAGCAAAAATAAACTCAAAAACACATTGAAAAGTTCTACCGAAATATTTCGATTGTTAAAATACAATCATAATCAATCGGTAGCAGAACTTCAATTAAAGTTCTGCTACCGATTGATGATGATTGTATTTTAACAATCGAAATATTTTGGTAGAACTATTCAATATGTGTTTTTGAGTTTATTTTTGCTAGTTGTTGATTTGCTTATCCTTTTTTCTATTTTTATTTTTACATTTTGTCTGAAACATTGTTTCGTTTATTCTTCATAAATATATATATATATATATATATAAATATATATATATATATATATATATATGAATAAAAATGGGGATAAAATGATCCGACGTAATAGAAAATGAAAAAGAAAAGGCAAAACTATATTATTTATGTATTCATCAACGTTTGGTCTTTGTTGAAAGACTTCCTCATGATGAAGAAAAATTAAGAAAAAATCATACACTCATTAATTTTGATTTGCCTGAATTCGGCCGAGTTTTGGTACGACCGTGGATGAGAAAGGCAAAAAATGAAAAGCGGCGATTTAGGTTAATCCGTTATCAGCAGCAGTCTATACAGTTCAAGGGAAAAAGAAGAAATGGGGTGACAGCTTAGAGTTATTAATAATTGTATCTATTTTTATCTTAGATAACATGTCTGGGTCAAATGTGTCGAATCAGACTGAAATTAAAGCCAAGGTTGAGCGTGATAGCTTGGCTTAGGTATTTTACCTTATGTCACAGTCACGCAAGATGTCATCTTCTTACACTACTATTCTATTTCAGATATAACCTCCAATTACATCATATTATTTTGTGATCTTCCAAAAATTATCTTACTTTGTTGCTTTGTTTAAACAGAGAAGTTGACTAGTTGTTTCCTCTTGCTAGCTTGAAGAAGTTGACGTATTTGCTAAGCGATGTCTTATTTGGAGGAAATTGAACCAAACCGAGAAATAAAAACTGTAAAAGTTATTTTAGGAAAATGTAATTACAACTCAGTGCTGGACATATGAGCCCATTCCTCGCTTATATGAACGTATAAAATGATGTTACATGAGCATAGCTTCGTCATCACGTATATAATAATTTATGTCATGACTTATTTTAATAAACTTTAAGTCCATATATTAGTTGCTGGTCGGCGTCATCATACGTGTGTATGAAGTTTTTATCTCAAGACCGTGGCTAATTCTGTTTGCGAAAACAAAATCCATCTGACATGCTATCTTAATATAATTATTCAATTCATTGAAACAATACGTTCTTAGAAGAATAACAAAGATTGGCTGAGATAACTGTCTTATAGCTGAATAATCAAAAGGGAGCGAGATAGAGAGAGAGAGGTACTTGTGTTTTAAGCACATCGCTTAATTATTAACGTTTTGTTAGACCATATTAAAGGCGTGTCATCCTATTAACGCTTTCACCACCATTATCTCCTACCATAATTATCGTGTCAGATTGAAAACAGGTGACGTTATGTCCGCTTACTTCATCGGATTCCGGTACTCACGATTCAGCAAGGTTCATCCCTTGATCCTTTTAGTGACTCTTGTCTGACACAGTTCTTGTTTTCCAATATAACCAGCAGATATCTCAGCAATATATACTAGTTTATATACCTATTAGTAAATGTACTCTTATCAAGTTGCTCTGTTGTATTTAACCCCCTTTGTCGGTGTATTTACCAGCAACTACAACTTTCGCAAACAGACGAACAAAACCAGGTTTCAAATGACTTCGCCTGTAGTTGAACCCCGTCTTCTGTTGTTAATCTGACGTGTCTTTAAGCCTGACGGTACTGAAAGCAATTTTATAAATATGTTTTCATTGTATCAGGACACAATGCATATTTTACTGCAAAAGTAACAAAGCAAACCCTAACCCTAACCCTAACCCTAACCCTAACCCTAACCTTAACCCTAACCCTAACCCTAACCCTAACCCAAACCCTAACCCAAACCCTAACCCTAACCCTAACCCTAACCTTAACCAAAACCCTAACCAAAACCCTAACCCTAACCCTAACCTTAACCTTAACCCTAACCCAAACCTTAACCTTAACCCTAACCCTAACCCAAACCCAAACCTTAACCCTAACCCTAACCCTAACCCTAATCCAAACCGTAACCGTAACCCTAACCCTAACCCAAACCTTAACCCTAACCCTAACCCAAACCCTAACTCTAACCCTAACCCTAACCCTAACCCTAACTCAAACCCTAATTCAAACCTAAATCCTAACCCTAACTCTAACCCTACCCCTAACCCAAACCCTAACCCTAACCCTAACCCTAACCCTAACCCTAACCCTAACCCTAACCCTAACCCTAACCCAAACCCTTACTCTAACCCTTACCCTTACTCTAACAGTAATCCTAACCCTAACTCTCACTCTAACTCTAACCCTAACCCAAACCCTAACCCAAACCCAAACCCAAACCCAAACCCAGGCCCTAACTCTAATCCTAACCCTTACTCTAACCCTAACCCTTACTCTAACAGTAACCCTAACCCTAACTCTAACTCTAACCCTAACCCTAACCCTTCAAGTATAACGTGTCTAGAGTTTAATGCGATTCAGGATTCGTATGCACACTTCCATGGACGTCTACTAACATCCAATTATGGAACGCCCTTCGATATAATTCCGCCATCGGAAATTGCTTTAACTGACTCACAAGAATCCATATTGAATTGCAAACTTACATCGTATACATAATAGAATTTGTAAATATTCCACACTCGGAAAAGTCTGTTTCTTTCTCCTTTTTTTTCATCAATCTATTCATAAGTTTCATTTCCATGTAATTTCCTTTATCTTTTCCCATGCCGCACAATTCCGGAAATCCCGTCATGTTTCTGCTGAACATGTTTTCCTCAACCGGAGTCATCTCGCCTTTTATTTGGGATCTATGTTTGGAAGGTGACAGTAGTGTAAAGGTAATTGTCGCTCGGCTCAACATGGCCTCGTCGAGTGTAATATATTTCATGACGTTAACTAATGCCTTCAGGAAAGGTATCAATACATCATATTCACACAGTCCACCAGTAGTTTAGAAAAATAGATGATATGTGGCGACCTAAATGAAATGCCATTCATCCATTAAACGCTAAATACAATTTACAATCTTTTCTACGATAAAACAATATTTGGTACGATTACACTTCAGTTCATGATCGACTTGTCAATCAAGTTTCAGTCATGAATGTCTAACAATATTTGTTTTATCGTCGTTAAATGATACGTATGATTTAGATTCGTAGGACTACTGTTCTCATCTTGAGTGTTATTCTCACAACGTTTCGGCCTATGTCACCTCCGACCTTCTTCAGCTGTATCTTTTCGAACTAGGGAACCTTTCTGTAGAACTCGGGAATCAGCACAAAATTTCGAACGGAACCCTTTATTTAATCCACGGGGGTAGCATGCTCTCAATCCGTCCACCATGACCGGGTAGAAGTCTTCAGTAATTCGGAATTCTTAGTATCGCCTGCACTGAGGATTGAACCTTCAACCCTCAGAAGACTGCAGCTAAAACGCAATTTTGATTAGTACTTTTTCCGTTACACCACGGGTCCTTGCGGACAATTCTAAATTGTTAAATGCTATGTTCCAACTGTAAACTTCTACATTGCAAGAACATTTGGATATAACTGAAATGTATATTTACATTCTGGTTAATGTTTTACGCAATAAAGCGTCTCCACGCATCCGCCCTCCTCTGCGCAAATGTAGGGTAATTATCCAAATATCAGCGGTCATGATACATTAAGCACTGCATTGAAATGTTTGATCGTCTGAGGGCTGACTACGACTTCTAGTAACCTGTTCCAGGGTGCAGCGTCCAGAATCGAAAAAGACGCCTTTCGATAATTTAGCCGAAATCATCTTTGGTACAGCTTCGCTGAGTTTCCACGAAGTCCTCTTTGCGCAGCTGGTGTGAAGAAAACGGCACAAGGTACATTTTCTTTTAAAAATAAAAATTGCTTCAGACAATGCATGAAGCAACTTGATGTAAAGAGCTAAAAGAAGTACTAGTTCAAAATCAAAAATATCCGACGATAAGTGTCAGATTCCGGCCCAGAAAACAGCAATTCTCCACCTTTTGTCAGCAACATCGCACATGGAATGTGAGAAGTAAAAGACAAAATAAAGGAAACGAGAGTTACGAGGTTGCCGAAAGAAACCCCAAGTTAGTCACTTTCTACTCTCCTGAGTTTCCGCGCATGATGTTAAAGGCGAGGATGAGGTCTCTACGCAGCCGCCTACGCTGCAGGGAATACAGGTATAGGGCCTCCAATCGTTGTTCATAAGACTTTATGCAGGGTCCACGGGCCATCAACGTCAAAAGTCTCTGAACCCGCTGCAGATGCTGGATATCCTTAACGACATAGGGGGGGGGTGAAGCTTAGATGCCATATTCCAGAATGGGTCGCACCAAAGATATGTATTGCTGAAGGATGATGTCGGCTGTCACTGTGGCAAAAGAGCGGTAGAGGCCAAAAAAGCACACTGCCAGACTTACGTGTTGCCTTAATGCATTGGGCAGCGGGAGTAGAAAAAGAACACAACACCAAAGTCCTTGGACTGCGTAGTCCTGTCCAACACCAATCGGCCAGCTTCTAAATTAAGTGACATGATAGTTTGAAGAACCGATTAGACGGTAACATTGAGAGACAACTCCCATAATTTTGACCATCTGCAGACTTGATGAGAGCATTTACAGAGATCTTCAAAGTAACTTCTGGGAGCAATATATATATATATATATATATATATATATATATATATATATATATATATATATATATATATATATATATATATATATATATATATATATATATCGTCGGATTACCTTCATCCTTCTCTTCCCATATATATATATATACGAGGCCTGTCTAAAACGTATATATTTCAAATACGTGACGGGGTTGAGACACTAATTCCCTTGTGCTTGCATACGTTTAGCCCACCGATCCATCCATTGCCGGAAACACCTCTGAAAGTCTTCTTTTGGAATAGTGTTCATCTCCGCCGTCCATTAGTTTTTATTTCTTCTTCAGACCCCTTAAGCTTAAGCCTAAAATTTTAGACATTTTCTAGAATCAAAAATGTGTAATTGATTTCGATCAAAATTAGAATAAGGATTCAAGACATAAAATTTAGTAGCATGATATCTTGATTTTCATATTCTTACGGAGACATAAAAGTGGTGCAAAACTCGGGGCTTTGTTACATTAGGAACCGTGCAAACTTTGAACCCGTCGGTAGGATTATGGTTAGGGTCAAAGTAGAAGTGAGGGTAAGGGTTAGGGTTAGGGACACGGTCAAAGTGGGGGTTAGTGGTAGGGTTAGGGTTAGTTTAAACCTTAAAGTAAGGTTAAGCATTAGGGTTAGGGTTAGAGTTAGGGTTAGGGTTAGTTTAAACCTTAAAGTAAGGTTAAGCATTAGGGTTAGGGTTAGAGTTAGGGTTAGGGTTAGTTTAAACCTTAAAGTAAGGTTAAGCGTTAAGGTTAGGATTAGAGTTAGGGTTAGGGTTAGGATCATGGTCAACTTAGCGCGGGTCTAAATATCACAAAGTACCCAAAACTGTTCTGTTCGAGGAACTCATTTAACTCGTCCGTTGACGGGTTAGGGTTAGGTTAGGGTAAGGGTTATGGCTAAGTTTATGGTTAGGGTTAGGGTTAGGTTAAGTGTTAGAATTAGAGTTAGGTTTGGAGTTTGAGTTAGGTTTAGGGTTAGGTTTAGGGTTAAGGTAAGGGTTATGGTTAGGTTTAAGGTAAGGCTTAGGGTAAGGGTTAGGTTAAGCGTTAGAATTTGAGTTAGGTTTGGGGTTAGAGTTAGGTTTAGGGTTATGGTTATGGTTAGGTTTAAGAATAGGATTAGGGTAATGGTTAGGGTTAGGTTAAGCGTTAGAATTAGAGTTAGGTTTGGGTTTAGGGTTAGGTTTAGGGTTAGGTCTAGGGTTAGGTTTAGGGTTAGGGTTAGGGTTAGGTTTAGGGTTATGGTTATGGTTAGGGTTAGGGTTAGGGTTAGGTTAGGTTATGGTTAGGGTATCGGTTATGGTTATGGTTATGGTTAGGGTTAGGTTTATGGTAATGTTCAAAGTTTGCGCATGTCCTAATGTAACAGAGTATTCGAAACTGTTCGGGGAACTCATTTTACCCGTCAGTTGACGGGTATTCTCCTCGTATAAAGATAATGGTGTGTTTGTATTTATAGTCATCGATATGCATGTTAGTCTACTCATATCTATCAAGTTCCGTGTTTCTCCATTAATGTGTTTTGTTTACAATCTATCCGGCCTGTAAGCATCGACAACTCGAAAGCTTTTACAGTGTGTTAGCATAAGAAATAACCGGAAATAAATAATACACGAAACGAAGAAAAAAATGCGTCTCATGGGGATTTGGGAAAAGAAAAAGAACACTGCGAATGATAAGGCAAGATTATAAGATATTAAGAGGCCGTGTGTATTAAGAGGTGAGAAGAGAAGACACTGCGTTGTCTTTTGTGTCATGCGTCCTCTCCATTGGTCGCCATTACATTAGACGCCAGATGACTGAAGAGATGGATGAACATGTACTTATGTGGTCACTTGGTACGCAAAACATATGCACATTAGTATCACAGAACTTTTGGAGAATAGTTTATTCCCCCATTTCTACTTTGGCTTCTCTCCCTTCACACACACACACACACACACACACACACACACACATACACACACACACACACACACACATATATATATATATATAATTATTAATGACAATATATGTATTAGCATAGACTATGAGCGCCATTTTACGTTCCAGTATATATATGGTATTCAAATAAGCTTCACAGAATCTTTATGTTTCATTCCGTGAGGAAATCATCATAATACTTGCATGAAGATGTATGTTTGCGATTACTTTTTTATTGTTCACTTTAGTTAACTAACCAACTTGATTAGTTGGTTTTATTAACCCGTCCAAGGTTATCTATTTTTTATCAGCCAATGTGTTTCAATCCTTTTGTTTTAGAGTTCTTTAGCGCTTCCTATTTTGAGTGGATCAAATTAACAAAAGTGACTTTACTCTTGCACGTGCGTACTAAAATAATTCATATGTTCTATTTTTTATTAACTGCCACTATTTTCGAATTATTTTTCAATTACGGCGGTTGTATGTATTTAGTTTAATATTTTTTTCATTTTCATGAAGTTTATTCTGTGTCTATATTTTTTTCCAATTGTCATCTAATATTTACTTATTTTTTAGCATCTTTAAAAAATGACATTTCTAGTTTCTCACCACACACAATCTACAGAACTCGTCTTAATATCTGCATGTCATGGGCCATCGTAATATTTTCCATCTGACTGACCGCTTTCTTTGAGATTCCAGTAATACTTCGATAATGTTGTACTGTATGTGTATTTACTGTTATTGTATGGGCTTCTTAATTATTATACAGCTTTTTAGATTGTAGGCTGTTTCTTCTACGTACTAATTTTGTTACTCGAGTTTCATGTGTAAATATTGTGACACGGTAAACGATGTCTTTAGTAAAGCAGTTGTTTTGTAAAGGACAATGTGCGCGAATTTAGCAGTTACAGATTTTCTATTGATTAATTTACTGATTTCTATTTGGCCAATTACTATTACTGTAATATTTTCTACTGTTACATGTGATTATATTATTATTGTAATGACCAACTCACTACGAATTAGTAAAGTAGTTGTTTTGTTATATATATATATATATATATATATATATATATATATATATATATATATATATATATATATATATATATATAATTAACTTGTTACAAATATCCAGGGGGTATGAATCCGAAGGAAGTTGAAACCGGGTTTATGAGAGTGCTCAATGAAAATTCAGAGGAAAATATATATTTTTTGATTTTATTCCATTAGTTGCGACAAAACAGGTTTTGTTTCATTGGTGCGAATAGCTACCAACTCATCGGGCCGGCGAAAGGAATTCAAATGGCATAAAATTTTAAGTTCACTTTAACGGGAGATTGAAAATTGAAAATACATTGGAGGGGGAGGGGGATAGAGTTAGGGCTTTGTCTATAACGGCGACATGGGACATGAGAGGGGAGGGGGGGGGAGGACCCCAACAAGTCGTGTTTCAAATTATTACGTGGGAGGTTTTGCACGTGTCAGCGCTGTGACGATCTCAATCTCGGCCGGGGTGGGAGGAGGGAGATGGGGCGACGGCCAGAGTGAGTTAAATTTAAAATGAGAATAAAATTATGATTACAACCGTCATTCTTATTTTATTTTAATTCTAATAAGTAATTATCATGTGGATAAAAATGTTTGATAATTTTAATTTAGGGTATTAATTGCTACTTTTGCATTTTATTTATTTTATTTTAATGTTTTGTTTATTATTTGTAGTGAATTTTGTTGTGATTATATTTTTTTAAATTGTGATTATATTATACCGAGATCAATACTAGTGGAATCATTTTATAAGAGAAGTTTTCTGGTGTTACTAGTCTTATCATTAACAAAACCGATTATGACAATGGTAACGCCTGCCAATCATACCTACGATAGTCGCAGTGATAACAGCCTTATGTAAAAGCCTTAATAAAAATAAAAATAAAAATAAAAATAAAAATAAAAATAAAAATAAAAATAAAAATAAAAATTAAGATAAATATAAATAAAATTAGAATAAAAATAGAAATAGAAATAACAAGTTTGTAAGAATATTAATGATAATAACAATAATAATAATAATAATAATAATAATAATAATAATAATAGTATTAAAAAATAATAATAATAATATTAATAATAATAATAATAATAATAATAATACTACTAATAATAATAATAGTAATACTTATAAATATCACCATCATTACCATCTTGCTACTTGTGAAGTCATTGGGCGAAATAAGTCGACAAGTGATGGTAGGCTTTTTTAATTCCACTACCAATGACAAGGACTAAGTACCAGTTAATAATTAAGTGTTCAAGGTAGTGATCGAGGGGTTAAGTAATTGAGATTAGTCTAAGTGATATCAGTGTTGATAGCTGTCCCAGTTATGGGTTTATGTTAGAATTGGTAGTATGGCTGAGAGGTTATTGAGGCTGTGCATTATAGGTAGTACGTAGAGATTTGATATTATTGGTAGTTTAGAGGGGTGGTTATATATTTATAGATTCATCATGACTTGTTGGGGTGGGATTGGGTTGTAAATTTGGGTGGGTGGGTAGGGGGTTATAGTGTGTTTTGGGGTAGTGTATAGTGGGGGTTTAATGTTATCATTCATTTTTGTAAAAAACAAAAACAAAAAAACTGTTAATTTTATGTTGAAGTTAAGTAGGGTTGGTGTGGGGTTAAGGTGGGGTATGTGGGTTGCTAAGGAGGTAGAGTCTACTATGTTTACAGTTGATAGATGTCTCTTGTTTTCTATTTAAGAGTTTGTTTTTGTCCTTAAAGCGGATATTTTCCAGTTTTTCATTTAAGCATAATCTACATGGAGAGTTTATTGATTTGCAGGTGCTGGATTTTTTCAAGATTTTCCACTTTATTATGGGAGTTTCTTTTTTGGTTTTTATTTTGTGGTAGTGTAGTGAAAGTCCGGTTTGCCCAGGATGGTCTGGGTTGTTGAAGGAGAGTTTATGGTTGTAGAATCTTTCCTTGAAGTTGTTGCCTGCCAGACCAATATAATAGTTAGTCTGGGATGGGTTTTCAGTTGAGGAGATAGATGCCTCATAGACCACTTGGGTTGATAGGCACTTTTGATTTAGGGGGCAGTTTGATTTGTTATTACAGTTGCATGTTCTTTTAGAATTTGAGGTTACTGGGGTGTTTAGTATTTTCATGTTGTGCTTTTTTATGATTTTTTCTAAGTTGTCACTACAACAATAGCTGAGTTTTAGTGTATTCTTATTGAAAATTTTATGGAGTATGCTGTTATTGGGGAAATGAGTGTTTATTAAGTTCAGGAATTTATTCCCTATTTTGGTTTTAGTTGAGTTGTTAAATGGAGGTGTATACCAGATAATTTTCCTATTTCTATTTTTGTTCCTATTAGGGTTATTTTGTGTAGTTGGAATATACTCTATTTTGGTATTTTTGTATCCACTCTCCTTTAGTGCTTTATTATAAAAGTTCTTATGTTTATTGAAGATATCTATATTGGAGGAGTTGTTGCTAATCCTTCTACTAATTGATTCTGGGATGTGTTTACTTACAGATCTAGGGTGGTTAGATAGTGGGTTGGAATTATCTTTAGCATAGGGCTCATAAGTATCTCTATCGAGGTTGAAGGTAATATCGAGGAAATTGACCTGTTTAACATTTGATGTTATTTCAGCCTTTAGGCCTATTCGTTTCATTTCTTTGGATATTATTTTTTGGTTTGTTCACATTTTTGTCCGTTTGTGTTTTTAACGTACATTAGGCCATCATCTCTGTAGAGGCCGATTGAATCGACTTCAAGATCTTTTGTTAGGTTGTATAGTAAGTACAGGCCAACCAAGTCTGTTACCTCGGCAGAGTCAAGAGAGCCCATAGATACATCGAATGAAGAGAAATGGTCTTTCTTTGTCCATTGTTCTTTGTTATTTATTAGTACTGTGGTTCGACATTTTTTGATTATGTTTATTTCGTCTTCCGAGATATTAGAGAGGAGAGTGGCGAATTCTATGACATTTTCGAAGAGTGCTTTGGTTATTGAGGGGTAGTAATTAACTATATCGAATTGTATGAAAGAGCATTTATCTTTATTTCTAATTCTATTGAACCAGCTTATGGTTTCTGCGGTATTGATCCACTGGTTTAAGTTGTAGGTGTTTTTAATTTGCTTATTTATTTTTTCTAAGATGTTTTTACTGATTTTGCCTATCTCTTGTCGGGTAGGATTAATAAGCCTGGTTTGAGGTTTAGTGTGGAAATTAGTTTTGTGATCTTTTAATAGTATATATGCTTCTTTTGTTTTTAGTTTACCTACTCTATCGCTAATCTTGAGTTTATCAGTTATAGTTTTACTATCTGAGTTGATTTTATCGATTAGGTTAAGATTTTTATTTTTATTTTAATTTTTATTTTTAATTTTATTTTTATTAAGGCTTTTACATAAGGCTGTTATCACTGCGACTATCGTAGGTATGATTGGCAGGCGTTACCATTGTCATAATCGGTTTTGTTAATGATAAGACTAGTAACACCAGAAAACTTCTCTTATAAAATGATTCCACTAGTATTGATCTCGGTATAATATAATCACAATTTAAAAAAATATAATCACAACAAAATTCACTACAAATAATAAACAAAACATTAAAATAAAATAAATAAAATGCAAAAGTAGCAATTAATACCCTAAATTAAAATTATCAAACATTTTTATCCACATGATAATTACTTATTAGAATTAAAATAAAATAAGAATGACGGTTGTAATCATAATTTTATTCTCATTTTAAATTTAACTCACTCTGGCCGTCGCCCCATCTCCCTCCTCCCACCCCGGCCGAGATTGAGATCGTCACAGCACTGACACGTGCAAAACCTCCCACGTAATAATTTGAAACACGACTTGTTGGGGTCCTCCCCCCCTTCCCCTCTCATGTCCCATGTCGCCGTTATAGACAAAGCCCTAACTCTATCCCCCTCCCCCTCCAATGTATTTTCAATTTTCAATCTCCCGTTAAAGTGAACTTAAAATTTTATGCCATTTGAATTCCTTTCGCCGGCCCGATGAGTTGGTAGCTATTCGCACCAATGAAACAAAACCTGTTTTGTCGCAACTAATGGAATAAAATCAAAATATATATATATATATATATATATATATATATATATATATATATATATATATATATATATATATATATAAACATAAAGAAAGAGGCAAAATGCCGTAAAAAAATAATAATTTCGCTTGATACAACAAACCTCGTCAGAGCTTTAGACAAATAAAAGGTATTAACCTTATTTTGTTTTCGTAACAATCCTTCCTGGTCTTGTAGAAGTGACGTCCAAAGCGAAATTATTAGATAAAAAAGTCAAAATGAAAAAAAAAATATTGTTTTGCTTTTTTTATTTGGATTTTAATAAAAAATATCTCCATCTAACACATGTTTTTTTGCAGGCATTTTGCCTCTTTCTTAATGTTTAAATTTTAAAGATACTTAAAAAATGAACTGTCCCAAATATATACCTACCAGCGACCATGCGCGATTTAAGTTCAAATTTAAAAGAGGCATTTACGTCGTTAAGTCCACACAGCATCGGCGTCACTTCTACAAGACCAGGAAGGATTGTTACGAGAAAAAAAATCAGGTTAATACCGTTTATTTGTTTAAAGCTTTGACGAGGCTTGTTGTATCAAGTATTTTATTAGATACAAAAGTCAAGATGAAGAAGAAACAAAATATTGTTTTGATTTTTTTATTTGGATTTTAATAAAAAATATGTGCATCTAACAGATGTTTTTTGAAGGCATTTTGCCTCTTTCTTAATGTTTAAATTTTAAAGATGCTTAAAAAAGTGAACTTTACAAATTTATACGTATGTATATATATATATATATATATATATATATATATATATATATATATTAGTATCGTTTTTTATATTTCTGATAGGTTTATTATTTCTTTTATCTTTTATTTATTAGTATTATATTCATATTATAATTTGTTTTCGTATATATATATATATATATATATATATATATATATATATATATATATATATAATGTTTTTATAATGACTATGTACTTGAGAATAACAATGTTGATGTTTTTTTTGTTCAACTATAAATTGTGATGTTTATTAATCGTTTCTAAAGAAAGAAAATGGGATTTTAATAAAACTATTCGTTTTATAATCTGTTCGTTTTATAAACGATCGTACGCCAAACATATTGTTCATGTTTACTACTTGAATAATTTTGTTTATTTCAATTTACTATATAGATTAACACCTCCTCTCTCTCTCTCTCTCTCTCTCTCTCTCTCTCTCTCTCTATATATATATATATATATATATATATATATATATATATATATATATTTGTGTTATAATAGAATAATTCCATGGGGAAATCCGGGCATGAGAGTTGAATGTGATAAACAGAGCAAGAATAAAATGAAGTAAAATTACACGAAATTACATAATTGATTATGCAATAATTTATTTCAACCTTGTGGTTTTTTCAAGCAATTACATTTTTGAAACTGAAAGAGAAGAGTTAAATTCACACTCGACAATTTAAATATAATTGTAGAGAACATGTGGTAATAACCCATCCAATACATATTTAGAGAGAGGGGGAAATTGAAGCATCTCTTACTAACTTGGGAGGGGGAATTACATACTTTACTACAGATTCCAAAGGGGAGGGCGGAGGGGGGGTCCTGTTTTTCTAATGAATCGGGTCGTGTCAAAAATTAATTTTCATCATTGTTTTATGACACCTACTGACTAGCGATAAATGTATATTGCTAGTGGAAAGAACGCGCCTAAATTAAATTCTAACACAAACCCACCAGCACGCAAACATAGGAAAGCATAAATACGTACACCTTCTATGCACATATATGCACACATCACCACGCACACACAATAATAACCACGCATACACATACACATATACATATATATATATATATATATATATATATATATATATATATGTCAAACACACACTTATTTAAAACGACCTGTCATCCATATATATATATATGTATGTGTGTATATGATTACATGTGTATAATTAGATTGTGTGTGTGTGTGCGTATGTTTAGATAATGTTTAGGTCGTCGATCATAATTTAAATAGATTCCCTTACCTTCGCATTTGGATTAACTCAAGGTCTTTGACACGCATATAGCCGTTAAACTCCCCTTTCTTTATATCTTTCCTCTTTGTTTTTCTCTCTTTCTTTTTTGATTCTTAGGTTTTAAATCTGGCTTGATAATTTAGTGTTTCTTTGAGTTGATCTGACCGAATTTGGTAGGGTGGTAGTTGAAAACACCACAAGGTTGAAATAAATTATTGCATCGATGATTATGTAATTTCGTGTTATTATACTTCATGTTATATATATATATATATATATATATATATATATATATATATATATATATATATATATATATATGAAAGGTTCGAATGCAAACCGCGATAAACGCCAATTTCAAAATAAAAAATTCATCATTACAAAATTGTGACATTTCAACACTTGACCGCACCACAAAATCATTGTTTACATTATATAATACCGATATTATTTCAAATAAAATTAGTGTTTTGTTATTCGTCCTTGTATAGTTGAAAAGTCGTAATTAAAAAAAATAGATTTATCGCGTTTTGCAGTCGAACTCTTTATATATATATATATATATATATATATATATATATATATATATATATGAATTATGTCGACACTTGATTATTGGGGAAATGCTAGTTTGATCAGTACCATTGGAGAGCCATTAATATTATAACTGTCCTGTTTTTAAAACTCCGAAACAGTTACATGGTAAACAGCTGATGATCCCCGTGTTAATATTAGACGCTTACGTTAAAGTCTCCTGTTTGTGTTACACTGTTAGATATTTAATTCCCCTTTTTATTTTATTTACTTACTATTATATATTATTTATTTATGAATTTTCCGACGAATGTTAAGTCTGCAATATTTTGGATTTAGTTAGTTTCTCTGGGAATTTAAACTGCATTTTCCTTTTTATTATTCCTTTTTGTTTAAAATAACTCAAAGCTTCTTTAGACTATATATATATATATATATGTATGTAAGTATATACCCCCCACATATATATATATATATATATATATATATATATATATATATATGTGCGTGTAAATATACGCACACACACACACACACATATATATATATACGCACACATATATATATAGTTATATATATATATATATATATATATATATATATATATATATATATATATATATATATTCATATTAGCCAATGCTAATGTCAAACACATTGGAACGCCTTACCCTACCCCCCCCACCGCATCACGATCGAATATTTCTGGAACTTCATAAAAAATTCAAGACACATCCTTATTCCAACTTAAACATTTCCATAATTCCTCCCTCGTCCTTTTCGTTGACCTCGTGCCAACAGTCAGAAGTGACAGTGAGCCAATCTTGACGCCATTCGCGTCGGAAGCGATTGGGAACACCTGTAGGTACAACGGAGATTATAGAGCCCACATTCAGCGTGTTTCGTGTTGCAAATCACAGGATAGGTTAGAGTACATGGATTTAACAATAGTTAATCTTAAGAAGAGACATGTAGAGACGTGGAAAAGAGAACAGGATGTTTATGAAAGATGGACTGTTTTTTCTAGCCACGAGAAACAATGGATACCACTGTAAGGGTTCCTCTGTGGAGAGTCAATCGTCAACCACAACTCTGCTGAACCGGCATCGAATTATTCCAGTGAGAATTAAACATCTAGAAGAAGTGGAATCATTAGCGGAATAAGCAGAAAACATACGTGTATTATTCCAGAGATTTCCTTCTCCTACGCTAGTTTCACAAGAAGGAAATGAGTGTTTAGTCTATCGTATTATTCAAACCATAATTAGAGTAGAATATCCAAGCGTATTAGTTAACGCGGTTAAATAGCGTCGACAGTCTGTGCCTGCGTTCGTTACATCACGTCACTTTAATTATATATAACATATATACGTATATATAAATCAATTTATATATATATATATATATATATATATATATATATATATATATATATATATATATACGCACACACACATATATATATATATATATATATATATATATATATATATATATATATATATATATATATATATATATATATATATATATATATATATATACGCACACACATATATATATTTATATATATCTATATAATACTAAAACTCTATTGTTCTTGTATGTTTGCAATCAGCTTTCAGCTTTCCGGTTTTCAACATCCGGTTGCGTATGCGTAAATAGCATCGTCTTCAATCTGTTATTCCAATTCCGTTATTCTCTATTATGATTAACGAACGCATGAAATTTTTCATTCTGGAAATTTTAAAACAATTTCATTTAATTTCATCAAATAGTTTATTTGTTTTCTTCACGGCTAAAAACATTCAACGGGAGGACTTCGTAAAGTCTGTCGGAGTTTCAAAAAAACTCCTCCCTTTTAAAAAACAAAAACAAACAAACAAAAAAACAACACTCATTATTAATATCAGCCATACTAGCGGTCGGTGAACGAAACCACCTCCCACTTTCCCTCTCATAGATTTCACCACTCCTACTCCCTCTGTTTTTGTTACGTACGCGAGAAAGCCTGCTGTTCCCCCTTCCTTTCTCAAATCGCCCTAACCAACCACTTATAATTCAGTAACTGTAATTTAAAAAAAAAAACAATTATAATAAACAGAACGACTCATAGAAATCTATCTATATTCTTTTTTCATTTTAATATACTTTCATAGAAATGCTTCTGTTATGTAAAAAAAACCTATTTTCTTTATGCCACAAGTGTCACGCTCATACATGAATTCCATAGCTAATATAACTAACTGACCCAACGGGTCACGGGTGGTCTAGTATATATATATATACGTACATAGATAATAAACAATAACAAATATTTATATTTGTCGCTCCTCGTAAAAAAGTAGAGCACTGTAAGGGTAGTACTAACACAGCATGACGCCACTTGCTTTATAATGCATCATTCCTTCCCTAATAGAAGTAGAATGCCTGGACGTCAAGCCGCTTTAAAAGTGTAAAAAAATGATCATTGTTTATCAGCTATTTAAGATTGGCCGAGCGGTTAGCGACGTTGCATTTGAGTTGAAAAATACTTGTAATCCAGAGTTTCGAATCGCATGACCGGTAGTGAATAGTCATATCTCTATGCTGATGAGTCCAGATTAAAAAGGACGAAACGTATACGTACATAGATAATAGATAATAAACAATAACAAATATATATATATATATATATATATATATATATATATATATATATATATATATATATATATATACAGATTAGCTAACCCGTGGCCGAGCGTTGCCCGAGAAATTAGATTAACTCAAGGAATTCCAGGCCCCAACCTTAAATTATTTGCTGCTTCAAAGTACGCCACCCACCAAAAAAAAAACAAACAAACCCCACAAACAGTAAGAATAATTAAGGTTTTTGTTTTTGTTTTGGGGAGGTACACATATTTTTTCAGCGTTTTATTTACGTGAGTTTATTTTCATGCACTCCAAAATGAACAGATGTTCATCGGAACTTTCAATATTTAAAAAAACTGTCAACGTTTTTTTTTAATCTCTTCGATGTTTTTCCCCCATGTTTTTCCCCATGTTTTTCTTCTGTGCCTTTTTAAAAATTCTTCTGTGCTTTTTTATTCTTCTGTGCTTTTTCTATTCTGTGCTATTTTATTCCGTGCTTTTTTATTCTGTGTTTTTTTATTTTGTGCTTTTTTTATTATGTGCTTGTTATCCTGTCCTTTTTTTTATTATGTGCGTTTTTTATTCGATGCTGTTTATTCTGTGCTTTTATATTCTGTGCCTTTTTAATTCTGTACTTTTATATTCTGTGTTTTTTATTCTGTGCTTTTACTTAGTTTTTTTAGATATCATAAATTGTTTCTACAACTTAACTACATATTTCCGTCATCACCTGAAGATTGACAGACGGGCTATCGAACTATAATTTTTGTCCAATCTTCTAAGAAAAAAGTGTAGGAATACAAATATATTAATATTCAAACTTAAGGTATTTTTGTATGTAAGATGAGACTTGAAATGGTAAATGTCTTTCAACGGACAGGTACTATTATTAAGTTAATTCCCTTAACAGAACAGTTTTGCACCACTTTTATGTCCCCTTACGAATAATAAGTTCAAGATTTAATGCTACTAAACATTAAATATCCAATTCTTATTCCATGATTTAAGAAAATGTTTAAAATTAAAAACTGAAGCTTGAGAAGGGTTAGGGTTTAGGGTTAGGTTAGGTTAGGTAAGGGTTTAGCGTTAGGGTTAGTGTCAGGGTCAGGGTCAGGATTAGGGTTTAGGGTAAGGTGGCTTAGGGTTAGGGTAAGGGTTTAGTGTTAAGGTTAGGGTTAGGGTTGGGGTTGGGGTTGGGTTGGGGTTTGAGGTTAGGGTTAGAGTTAGAGTTAGAGTTAGGGTTTAGGGTTTAGGGTTAGGGTTGGGGTTTGGATTGGGGTTTGGGTTGGTGTTTGGATTAGGGTTAGGGTTTAGGGTTAGGGTTAGGGTTAGAGTTAGGGTTAGGTTTAGGGTTAGGGTTAGGGTTTGGGGTTAAGGTTAGGGTTTAGGGTTAGGGTTTAGTGTTAAGGTTAGGGTTAGGGTTTAGTGTTAAGGTTAGGGTCAGGGTTAGGGTTTAGTGTTAAGGTTAGGGTTAGGGTTAGGGTTAGGGTTTAGGGTTAGGGTTAGGGTTGGGTGTGGGGTTGGGGTTGGGGTTAGGGTTTGGGGTTAGTGTTAGAGTTAGGGTTAGGATTTAGGGTTAAGGTTAGTGTTTAAGGTTAGGGTATGGTTAGGGTTAAGGATTGGGGTTAGGGTTTAGGGTTAGAGTTAGGGCTAGGGTTTAGGGTTGGGGTTAGGGTTCAGGGTTAGGGTTGGGGGTAGGGTTAGGGTTTAAAGTTAAGGTTAGGATTGAATTTCAGGAGATTGTCCTTAATGATTTAAAATCAAATTCAATGGAAATGGTTTTTACTTTAATATAACACATTGCTTTATTTAAGTGTATTTTTATATCGTAAAGAATGGCCGATCATTTCTGGTGAAAATTATTTGATTTTCAGCAAATCGCATTACAAACATAAATAATCCATTTAAAACAAAACATCACACCAAACATACACCGCAACCAAACAAACAAGTCAGTGAATACCCCCTAAAGTATAACCAAATAAGTGGGAACAAGAATTTGTTAGTTTCTCCAATTTACTTGGGCAACGCCGGGACACGGGCTCCGCTAGTATTCACATCAAGAAAGATCACTGATTGTGGCTTCGTGTGCCAAAAAACATAAGACAAATGAACCAATCCGTTTAGTCATTGTTAAGACTACACAGAATATTTCCTTTCGTTTGCCACGCACCATTCAGAATCTACGAATTGATTGAAGATGAATGATATCTCGACAAAATAATTAACCAAAACATTAATTATTAGAAAGATAAAAATTAGAAATTAAAAGACGAATAATTAATTAGAACATTCATTAAGTGTATGTCACGCATAAGAAAATCGACAATTACATTTAATTAGAAAACGCCAAAAGATGTTTTAATGACGTGTAAAAACGCGAAAGACAAACTCATGTCAAATTATTCAGTTGATTTGCACAATAAGAAAGTGGCTTAATGTATGCGTTACAGCTTCGAATTGTGGGCTAGCAACACGGGTTCGAGTGCTGTCGAGGCTCCTGCGTCACTTTCACTGATATTCTTGGGAAAGCTATGAATCTATATCTCGTAGAGATTCGATAGACAGAAGACTTGTCTTTTATCTATTATTATACTAAATCAGAGTTAATCAACGGTTTCTTCCATAAAGTCTTTTCTTATATATTTTAATCACACAAAATACATGCTAAAATATTATTTGTTTTGGGATTGAGTTATGTTCTAAAAAAACTTCCATTATATTTGTTTTAATTAGCCGTAATTTGCAATTAACTTTCAACGTGTCCCATGTCTTACTAAGTTTCTATCCATCACTCTCACCCTCTCTTTCACTCTATGTAGTTATAGCACACCGTTCTTACTTCATATGCTGTGTAATATTCTTGCTTCCGTATCTCTCTCTCTCTCTCTCTGTTTATTAACAGTCGAAGGTAATATCAAAATGAAATAATAAAATGATCGGAATAGTCGATTATAAACAAAAGGAAATATCACAACAAGTAGTTATTTTATTTAACCGTAGCTGAACAGACACCCAGCTAACAGGAAAGAGAAAACACAGGCAATACATAGCAAAAGACTAATTTTAGATTTGGTCTTTTTATTTCCTTATTTTTATATTTAACTGAATGTGCCTCCTCACTTTGCACCGATTTAAACAAACAAACCGGAGCTTAATAGGTAACTCAATATATATATATATATATATATATATATATATATATATATATATAACAAAACTAATATACAGAACGTTTTTGTTCTTGTCTCTTACGGGAAGTGGGGTCTGATCGACTCTGCTGGGAAGCTATGAGATAAAATTCCCGAGGCGGTTTTTCATGGTAAACAACTGATGATCCGTTAAATGATGTTAAGACTAGCGTAAATTCTTGGAAGCAAACTAATATAGTGACTGTAAAAAGTAAATTGACTTACAAGAAAAGTGATTTTCCACCCGAACGACTTGGGACTAATATGTTTTATTTTTGTCATATAGTTATTATGGTTGAAAAACTTCCGAGACTATATATATATATATATATATATATATATATATATATATATATATATATATATATATATATATATATATATATATGCAAAATAAAAATGGGTTTGAGGATATGCGAATCAACAAACTAACAAAAATATAAACTCAAACACATATAAAGCTCTATCAAGATATTTCAGTTACTAGAAAGCAACCATCCTCGGTTGGTAGTAAGAACCTTTATGAACAGAAATTAAAATTGTATAGGACGCGTCGAATTTAAAAAAAAACGTAAATAAATAAGTCAGAAACAGTCTTCTGTTCTGACTCTGTTCTGACTTGTTGGTTTACAATTTTTATTGTTTTAAATTTATTATTTTCATATTAAAAAAAAGTGAAAAATCCGTTAATAACAACACATCGTCGATTTTCCATTCTGACTACTAATAGCAAGGGAATTGTTACAATCTCATACTCTGATGAAGCTAGGTATACTAGCGAAATTATTAGTCAAAACACCAAAGTAAAAATGAGAATAAGAATCTGTTCTGATTATATTTTTATTAATAAATATCGCATCTAAACATGCTTTCAAGGCATTTAGCCTCATTTCTCCTATATGTGTGTGTGTGAAATGAAAAAGGAACAACCAAGAGATATTTTTAATATATTCATCAACGTTTCGTCTTTATTGTAAGACTTCCTCAGGATGATAATTTTAATAAAAATTTCATGCAAGTATATCGAAATTTGGGATTGACATGATGAAGTGATGAAGGAAAGAATATATATATATATATATATATATATATATATATATATATATATTCGACAGTTTAAATGCTTCTAAATACCTTTCAAATATCGAAGGCTCATGAAGTAATTAATTATTTTTAAATGGATAACCTGTTTACGAAGAACTCGAAAGCACCGTCTGATAGATTTAATATTGTAATTAGCTCATTTTAAAATATGATTATATTAATCTGCATTCTTTTGCGCTATTATATTTTTGATTTCAATAAATATTAGATTACAAATAAATAAATAAATGAAATCACACATCGACACACGTTAAGTTGTCTTTTATATTTTATTAATATAGAGAATAACAAAAATTATGTTAATTTTATATGTTAATCGAAGTCTTATACAGATAATATAAATATCTTACGGTGAAAATGCTACGCAATTTTTAAGTAAAACGTTTTATTTTTTTTTAATAAACGCCGGGCTTCACACCGCATACAAATATACAGAGATTACACAACAGAGTTTATGGTGTTTTGTATTACTTATAGTCGCTTTTGAACATGATACGTTTATTGTATTCGAGCATATCCTATTGGTTTAATGTTTGGATTTCTGATGAAAAAAAAATCAACAAAACTGATAAAGGAATAGATAGAAGTGCTGTATAACCTTGGAGATGCACAAAAGAAAATCTTGTGGAAAAGTCATGTGAGGATTATGATCCCCGAGGAGGACTTCCGTTGTTGAGCGTCTTTCACTTCCGGCGAGCCCAGCAGACATATTTCTGATTACGTGAGACTTTCATCAGGTCGGATTTCAAATCGATCATTTTTTTTTCTTTACTTATAAACACTTTTGCATGCCGGAGGGAAAGCATAGCTTTTCATTTCATAGGAAACACGCATGTTAATACCTAAAACATAACCGTATACGCCTCATCGTTGTCGTAGTGATGAACGAGAAATCGATAAAAAAATAGAAAGATAAGATAAACATATCTGTTCTAGATATCGTTACGAATTCGCCCAGCTCACAACGATATAAAACACAGTTACATGGTACAAGATAACAGTATTTCCACATTTGGGTAATACATTGAACTCACGTTACATTGTTTGAATCAGAAAAAAGTGAGTTTGCAAAGCCAGTTAAATATAAGAAAAAAATAAAAATCCAAAATTAGTCTATTTCTATATTATTTGGATTATATAGACGACTCTTCTCACCTTGGATTTTATTTTTGCAACGTTTCGGCCGATAGAACCACCAACCATCTTCAGGTGCATCTTTTTTTCGAACTCAAAATAAAAGACTGAATAATTCAATTACAACAAATTATCAATCCTCATCTAAAATACTCCGAAACATAAAATAGTATTGCTCGCTATCTCTCCATCTCTCTTTCTCTACAGCTACGGGTTAAGTAATAATACCCCAAGTCAATAAGTCCCGGGCCAAACTAATAACAAATACATTGAAGACATTGCCAAGGCTGCTGCAAAGAAGGCGGGCTCCCTCGACCGTGTAAGTAAACTTCCAGCACCTGACCTTATCCTATATCTCTACAAAGCCACCATGCATTGAGTATTGTTGCCATATCTGGGCTGGTACGCCATCCACTAGTCTCTCCCACTTAGACAACGTCTAAAAAAGAGTTGGCAACTTAATAAGTCCCTCACTATCCACCAAGCTCCAGCCCTGACCCATCGCCGCAATGTCGCATCCTTGTGTCTGTTTTACAAGTACTTCAATGGATTGTGCTCCGATGAACTTGCTGCTCTGGTGCCCTCTCGACGTAAATACACTAGACGAACACGACAATCAGCTAAGTCTCATACATTCACTGTGGACGTCCCCAGGTGCCGGAAAACCTTCTACTCCAATAGCTTCTTTTTCTCGTCGTGCTGGAACTCCCTCCCTGCTTCTTGTTTCCTCGACTGTACTTACATGCAGAAATTTAAAACTAATGTAAACAGACATCTCGCTGCACAGCTCACAACTTAGGATGACCCCAAAAACCTACACCCTAATTCTCAGTAGCCCCTTACGTCTACAGTGGCGGCCTGCCTTGTTTGGAGTGAAAAAATAAAACAAAATTCGACTTTATTCATCAACATTGTCTCCTACTAAGGTGATACACTGATTCTAACACTTCGATGTCTTCTCTGTAGAACGAGTTCTCGTTGGCCTCAAAATACACCTCAGTTTCTAATATCCCTTTTTATTAAAGCAAAATCTCTTTCCCCGGATACATTTTTCGAGGTTTGCAAACAGCTAGTAGTCGCTAGGGACCACATCTGGAGAAGCAATTCAGAGTAGAAATGCATGCAATTTTTCTATCGTTTCCATCGACTAGTAACATGGCGCATCATCTTGGTGAAATAGTAATTTTTTATCTTCATTTGTTGCAATTTTGGGCAATATTTCAATTTAATAATAATATTCGCCGTTGATAATTCTATTTTTCTCAGGATAATAGATGAGCAAAGTACCTTGCGTATCTCAAAATACGGAGACCGAAACCTTTCCTGCTGATGTTTGCGTCGTTTGTCGCTTTGGACGGCTTTCGCCAGCTTCTGTCCACTCAGCTGATGCATATTTGACCCCGGTAAAATTGTGAATCCATGTTTCATCCGTTGTAACATATTGACGCAAAAACTATTTATTGCTTCGTTAACACAGTTAGAAACAATTTGAAACAACTTTCTGAATCGTCGACGCATTGCTGTTTTTGATTGATTTTGAGCAAACATGAGTTTTGGATGTGTTCTGTGACAACCGTCGAATTTCGGTGACCTGGGCGTTCAGCATCATTTGCATCTGTACGACCGCGTTTTAAAGTCAGCACATAACCATTTAACCGAATAACACTTATGAAACCATTACTTTGATTGAACAGTATTTTTCCCATCAGAAAGCAATGTTTTATGAACACACAAAATTATGTTTTTTAATTGTTTTTAAAAATTGCAATAGTAGTTTCACTTAAATAACTGTAATTTGTAAAGTAATAATCCGACTGGCTGAAACTTTAACACGTGCCATATGAAGGTTAGTACTACAATAAAAATTATATGAATTATCTCATGAGCTGTTCCATTGATATGTCAGAACTGCGACTTAATATTCCTATCTTTCTATTCCATCTTTTATTTTAAGGTCACATATGATCCCGGATGTTTAGGCCCCGATGAAAGTTGAGGATTACTAAAAAAAAATGTATGTATCCCTATAATAATGGAGATTATGCATCTGTCTGTCTGAAGCCCAAACTATATCATTAGTTTGGATCGCTCTCTTTTTATATCTACTTATCACCTCTTATATACACATTCTCAAACATCACGCGTCTTTCAAATTGATACAATTAAGTTGTTTTAAAGCTTCTAATGAATTAATATTAGCAAATATACACTCATGATTTTCTTTTCAGATTCCAGATGTATTTAAAATATTTTTTCTTCGATAATAATCTTAATAAAATTATTAATATAATTAATTAAAGGCATCGCTTTTTTAAACACCTACAACATTGAGTTACGTAATTAAATTAGATTTTAATGTAATATGACGGCGGCCATTTGAGCACTTGGTTTGGCGCCCTCTGATTATTCGAACGCACAGAGTGTTCTATTTCAAGAAAAAGAGAGAGAAAAAACGGAGAGAGAAAGAGAGAGAGAGAAAGAACAAGAGAGAGAGAGAGAGAGAAATTAAATAAAACAATCAGCAAATTTGCTAATATATATAATGTAATTTCGTCTCATAAGAAAACACCTAAATGCTCAATTACTTGTGTAAGAGAGTAATATATATATATATATATATACACACACACACACACACATATATATATATATATATATATATATATATATATATATATATATATATATATTATGGATAGACGCTCCATATTTTTCGAAACGATTAAGTTAGCTAGTATGAATTATGGCTGGGTCAGTTGAGACAATAAGTGCGGGTTACGCTGACATGCACTGGAGGGGATTTTTATGAGTGAATCATTTTTGTCAAACTATAACAAAGTGACAAATTCGGACCGACACGAAATTCTCGGGTCGGAGAAGGTCAGATATGAGACGATTGTTGAATGTCGTATCTGATTGGCCGACGCGAGGCAAGTTTCTGTTACGTCATTTTTTCTCGGAAACTAGAGTTTTTGAAAAGACAACGCTTTGGAAGTGAGAGCGATAAGACCGACGATGTAGCCGCTCGTCCTATGGTCTGGATCTCGAATGAGATCCGATAATAGATCCTATTGCATCCGTCGCACCTCACAACGAAAAGTATGAATGAGACGAATGGAAGAGATGAATGGATGGAAATCCCTCCACAACGAAGACAGAAGTTTAAAAGAATTGAATCTCTCCTGATAAAAAAAACTGTCTCCGCGTTTTGTCTCCTACCTGAAAAAAAAATTTGTCCACAGAACCAAGACCACCAGAATCGATTACGACGAGAGACGTAGTGAAACCCACGGCACAGATATCGACGACGACCAGTAGACGAAGAAAAAATGTAAGATAACTTTTTGTGTAACATTCTCGGGTCCTAATTTAATAAACTGAAAGAGTTAAAAAAAAGAAAGAAAAGTGTACCATGCTTAAAAAGAAATGTGTAACGAGAAACGAATTTAAAATAAGTTGTTTGGAAAAAAAGTGTTTGATGTAATTTAAAGATATTACGAACTTTCTATCGATTTGATGAGATCAGCATTAGTCGGCGCTTCCGGAAAACTTTCGTATGCTTCCAAGGAACTTTTCGTGTTATTTCGACTTTCGTAGTTATGATGTAGCGGGAAGCGTTGGCCTCGAGGTTTCGTCAGTCCGAACGATGATAGTTAATAAGTGTAACGTATATTACATATATAATGGATAAAGAATAGTGTTTATAATGTAATATATATATATATATATATATATATATAATATATATATATATATATATATATATATATATATATATATATATATATATATGAAGCAATCCAACAAAAGATATAAGCGTCAACAAATATCTTACAATTAGTGAAACATCCGGCTAAAAACTGAAGCTCAATATACTGGATAGAGCATTAATATTATATAAAATGAAGTGATAAAATAAGGTGTCAAGCAAAGTATCCTTAAGTCCTTAGCTCATGAGTTTTCAAAGATAATTCTTCTCTTCAGAGGACCATTACCGCAGTTATACTACTACAGGTAATAAAATTCAGCTTTGAACATATATAAAAATTATATATACAAATACATAAAAATACATAACATCAAATATATCAACCCAAAAACATACTTTTTGTTGAATATATATATATATATATATATATATATATATATATTAGAAGCTAGTATCTCGATAGGATCTAATATAATTTTTGATTTTTATATTATCCATTTTTATATATATATATATATATATATATATATATATATATATATATACAGGGTGTTTCAAAAGTCTTGGGTACATAACGTTGTATAACGCATTTGTAATGTTCCCAAGACTTTTGAAACACCCTGTATATATATATATATATATATATATATATATATATATATATATATATATATATATATAGGGTGGGGTAGAGAGGGTGGACAATTAACGATGATATGATTATTTGAAAAACGTCGGTTTCAAGCACAGAAGGACTTAGCCATCCGGCTCTCTTCAGCTTCTGTTAAGAGAGCCCTATGGCTAAGTCCTTCCGTGCTTGAAACCGACGATACGAATGTTGTACTAATTTTTATGTACCAAAATAAATAAATATTACGCTCTTAATTTTTATTTTTTAACTTTAATTCTCAATTAATCGAATCCCTCTGCTGGGATTTTTCCTGCTATATTACAAAGAAGTATATATATATATATATATATATATATATATATATATATATATATATAATGGGGTTGAGAGGGTGAACGATTAACGATGATATGATTATTTGAAAAACGTCCGCCCTCTCTGCCTCACTCCATATAAATTTCAATTGACACAATACATTAGCATGCCCTTCAATCGGTGTCTTAGGTTTCACGGAAACACTGGAAACCTAGCCCGTAAAACAAAAGCTACCGAATATAAATATATAGAAATATATATCAGGCATCATATATTAACTATACTACATAAAGTTCCTAGAACCAAACCTCCGTCTTTCTGTACGTCTGTATTCATTAAACCGAGCAATAATAGACACTTTTTCGACCGTCTTCCAAAATGACTCGTCCACTAACCAGTCATTATTCTCTACGATCGGACAAAAATTCAGAGTATGTAAATAGAGCATGAAATGTCGGGGAGTTATTAGAGTTAACGATCCCGACACTCGTTACATAAAATGATAAAGTGGTTTGAAAAAAAAAAAAAAAAATACAGCCGCCATTTTCTTTTTGTGTTTTCTAGTTGCTATTTTTAGTCCGTGAACTTCCAACGTTCTTTGTTAAAAGAGCGAATATTCTGAGCATTGGCGCAATAGTAAAATGGAGGAGTGAAGACGGGCAAATCTAATTACTCGTGTGTAGCTTATTATAAGCTGATTTTTGATTTAAGACGAGAAGTTTTAAGGAAGCCAGTAATGAGCGTATTGTACTCATTTAGTCTTTGGTAGGCAAAGCCGATATCAACCAGAATTCTCAAGAAAAAGTTTGTTTTTTCTATCAAAGTTCGTTCCTTTCACTCTCTCTCTCTCTCTCTCTCTCTCTCTCTCTCTCTCTCTATATATATATATATATATATATATATATATATATCTTATTCTTTCTCTCTATATCTCTCTCTATCTCTCTCTCTCTCTTTATCCCTCTCTATATATCTCTCTCCTATCTATCTATCTATCTATCTATCTATCTCTCTCTGCATACAAGGACGAGAACTTCTTTCAGGATTTGGCAGAATGGCGAATAAATATGTCTAACAAGATTGCCCGTGGATAGTCAAGATAACTACTACTACTACTACTACTACTACTACTACTACTACTACTTGTACTACTACTACTACTACTACTACTTGTACCACTACTACATGTACTACTACTACTACTACTACTACTACTACTACTACTACTACTTGTACCACTACTACTTGTACTACCACTACTTGTACTACTACTACTACTGCTACTACTACTACTACTACTACTACTACTTGTACGACTACTACTTGTACTACCAATACTACTACTACTACTACTACTACTACTACTACTACTACTACTTGTACGACTACTACTTATACTACCAATACTACTACTACTACTACTACTACTACTACTACTACTACTACTTGTACGACTACTACTTGTACTACTACTACTACTATTTGTACTACTACTACTGCTACAACTACTACTACTACTACTACAACAACTACTACTACTACTACTACTACTACTTGTACTACTACTACTTGTACTATAACTACCACAACTACTACTACTACAACTACTACTGCAACTTGTACTACTACTACTACTACTACTACTACTACTACTACTTGTACTACTACTACTACAACTACTATTACTACTACAACTACTACTACTACTACTACTACTACTACTACTACTTGTACTACTACTACTACTTGTACTACTACTACTTGTACTATAACCTCTACACTACTACTACTACTACTTGTACTATAACTACTACACTACTACTGCTACTACTACTTGTACTATAACTACTACACTACTACTACTACTACTACTACTACTTGTACTATAACTACTACACTACTACTACTACTACTACTACTACTACTACTACTACTACTTGTACTATAACTACTACTACTACTACTTGTACTATAACTACTACACTACTACTACTACTACTTGTACTATAATTACTACACTACTACTACTTGTACTATAAATACTACACTACTACTACTACTTGTACTATAATTACTACACTACTACTACTACTACTACTTGTACTATAACTACTACACTACTACTACTACTACTTGTACTATAACTACTACACTACTACTACTACTACAACTACTACTTGTACTATAACTACTACACTACTACTACTACTACTTGTACTATAACTACTACACTACTACTACTACTTGTACTACTATTACTACTACTTGTACTATAACTACTACACTACTAATACTTGTACTACTACTACTTGTACTATAACTACTACACTACTACTACTACTACTTGTACTACTACTACTACAACTTCTTCTACTACTACACATAATATTATTAATAATGATAATAATAATAACGATAATAATAATCGATATCATAATACGCTAAGGCAAATTCATGTTCGTACATACGTTATCACTCACCACCCCTCTCTAAGAGATGGGACCGCTTTATCAGTACGGATGCTAATTGACAATTTATCTGATGTCAGTAACATAACTAATTCCGACTTTATCCATTTTTAAATGAATTGTTCCAAAATCAAATTTTCCCGTCACGTGATCTAACAAAGTACAATTTTTAATAAATACATTTTAAGAAAGTGAAGTTCGTTTCATTGATTTGAATAATATTTAGCCGACAATTATTTTTACGGTAAAAAGAGGTGGAATATTTACGACGTCCTTAAAACGTCTCTTCGGCTTGTGTCTAGGACGTTTTTGACTACTTATGATACCTATAATAGTACTGTAACTACTACTACTGTTATTACTACTAGTAGTAGTATTAGTAGCTAGCGAAACCTGTAGAAATTCCACAGTTGCATCCTCTATCTGTTGTATATTTCTGTCATGCATTCTATGAACTTCCGACGCGAACGCGCGAACTTCACGATATAATTTTACCACCATTGTTCTAACTGAAACATATTTATCTAAGTAATTTGGTTAATGAAATTTCAAAATATATTTGGTTATCGAAGTCTATCTCCAAAACCCTTGTAGGAGCTTGTAACGTATTTTTATTCTATGGACATCCGGGCAAAAAGGAGACCTCAAGATACTATTGGACCCTCTTCGAACAGAACATATACTACATTTTTATCCTTTTAGTTTCATATTTGGCACCACTCCGTATTGGCCACACAAAATCCACGCATTTTTTCCTGCTTGAGTTAGAAGGAGTTACCGTGGTGTGCGACTTGTCAAATGGCATACACAGTGAAACACTTTATCTTAGAATGTGTTGATGTTGCTCTCATGCAACGAAAACACTTCACCTTCGAATGTGTTTATTTTGCTCCCCTTCGACGAAAACACTTTACCTTCGAATGTGTTGATTTTGCTCTCCTTCGACGAAAACACTTTACCTTCGAATGTGTTGATTTTGCTCCCCTTCGACGAAAACACTTTACCTTCGAATGTGTTGATTTTGCTCCCCTTCGACGAAAACACTTTATATTAGCATGTGTAGATTTTGCTCCCCTTCGACGAAAACATTTTACCTTCGAATGTGTTGATTTTGCTCCCCTTCGACGAAAACACTTTACCTTCGAATGTGTCAATTTTGCTCCCCTTCGACGAAAACACTTTACCTTCGAATGTGTTGATTTTGCTCCCACGCAACGAAAACACTTTACCTTCGAATGTGATGATTTTGCTCCCACGCAACGAAAACACTTTACCTTCGAATGTGATGATTTTGCTCCCCTTCGACGAAAACACTTTCCTCGAATGTGATGATTTTGCTCCCCTTCGACGAAAACACTTTCCTCGAATGTGTTGATTTTGCTCCCCTTCGACGAAAACACTTTACCTTCGAATGTGTTGATTTTGCTCCCCTTCGACGAAAACACTAAACCTTCGAATGTGTTGATTTTGCACTCTCTTTCGACGAAAACACTTTACCTTCGAATGTTTTGATTTTGCTCCCCTTCGACGAAAACACTTTACCTTCGAATGTGTTGATTTTGCTCCCCTTCGACGAAAACACTTTACCTTCGAATGTGTTGATTTTGCTCCCCTTCGACGAAAACACTTTACCTTCGAATGTGTTGATTTTGCTCCCCTTCGACGAAAACACTTTACCTTCGAATGTGTTCATTTTGCTCCCCTTCGACGAAAACACTTTACCTTCGAATGTGTTGATTTTGCTCCCCTTCGACGAAAACACTTTACCTTCGAATGTGTTGATTTTGCTCCCCTTCGACGAAAACACTTTACCTTCGAATGTGTTGATTTTGCTCCCCTTCGACGAAAACACTTTACCTTCGAATGTGTTGATTTTGCTCCCCTTCGACGAAAACACTTTACCTTCGAATGTGTTGATTTTGCTCCCCTTCGACGAAAACACTTTACCTTCGAATGTGTTGATTTTGCTCCCCTTCGACGAAAACATTTTACCTTCGAATGTGTTGATTTTGCTCCCCTTCGACGAAAACACTTTACCTTCGAATATGTTCATTTTGCTCCCCTTCGACGAAAACACTTTACCTTCGAATGTGTTCATTTTGCTCCCCTTCGACGAAAACACTTCACCTTCGAATGTGTTGATTTTGCTCCCCTTTGACGAAAACACTTTACCTTCGAATATGTTGATTTTGCTCCCCTTCGACGAAAACACTTTATCTTCGAATGTGTTGATTTTGCTCCCCTTCGACGAAAACACTTTACCTTCGAATGTGTCAATTTTGCTCCCCTTCGACGAAAACACTTTACCTTCGAATGTGTTGATTTTGCTCCCACGCAACGAAAACACTTTACTTTCGAATGTGATGATTTTGCTCCCACGCAACGAAAACACTTTACCTTCGAATGTGATGATTTTGCCCCCCTTCGACGAAAACACTTTCCTCGAATGTGTTGATTTTGCTCCCCTTCGACGAAAACACTTTACCTTCGAATGTGTTGATTTTGCTCCCCTTCGACGAAAACACTAAACCTTCGAATGTGTTGATTTTGCTCTCTCTTTCGATGAAAACACTTTACCTTCGAATGTGTTGATTTTGCTCCCATGCAACGAAAACACTTTACCTTCGAATGTGTTGATTTTGTCTCCCCTTCGACGAAAACACTTTACCTTCGAATGTGTTGATTTTGCCCCCCTTCGACGAACACACTTTACCTTCGAATGTGTTGATTTTGCTCCCATGCAACGAAAACACTTTACCTTCGAATGTGTTGATTTTGCTCCTTTTCGACGAAAACACTTTACCTTCGAATGTGTTGATTTTGCTCCCCTTCGACGAAAACACTTTACCTTCGAATGTGTTGATTTTGCTCCCCTTCAGCGAAAACACTTTACCTTCGAATGTGTTGATTTTGCTCCCCTTCGACGAAAACACTTCACCTTCGAATGTGTTGATTTTGCTCCCCTTCGACGAAAACACTTTAACTTCGAATGTGTTGATTTTGCTCCCCTTCGACGAAAACACTTTAACTTCGAATGTGTTCATTTTGCTCCCCTTCAACGAAAACACTTTAACTTCGAATGTGTTGATTTTACTCCCCTTCGACGAAAACACTTTAACTTCGAATGTGTTGATTTTGCTCCCATGCAACGAAAACACTTAACCTTCGAATGTGTTGATTTTGTCTCCCCTTCGACGAAAACACTTTACCTTCGAATGTGTTGATTTTGCCCCCCTTCGACGAACACACTTTACCTTCGAATGTGTTGATTTTGCTCCCATGCAACGAAAACACTTTACCTTCGAATGTGTTGATTTTGCTCCTTTTCGACGAAAACACTTTACCTTCGAATGTGTTGATTTTGCTCCCCTTCGACGAAAACACTTTACCTTCGAATGTGTTGATTTTGCTCCCCTTCAGCGAAAACACTTTACCTTCGAATGTGTTGATTTTGCTCCCCTTCGACGAAAACACTTCACCTTCGAATGTGTTGATTTTGCTCCCCTTCGACGAAAACACTTTAACTTCGAATGTGTTGATTTTGCTCCCCTTCGACGAAAACACTTTAACTTCGAATGTGTTCATTTTGCTCCCCTTCAACGAAAACACTTTAACTTCGAATGTGTTGATTTTACTCCCCTTCGACGAAAACACTTTAACTTCGAATGTGTTGATTTTGCTCCCATGCAACGAAAACACTTAACCTTCGAATGTGTTGATTTTGCTCACCTTCGACGAAAACATTTTACCTTCGAATGTGTTTATTTTTCTCCTATGCAACGAAAACACTTTACCTTCGAATGTGTTGATTTTGCTCCCATGCAACGAAAACACTTAACCTTCGAATGTGTTGATTTTGCTCACCTTCGACGAAAACATTTTACCTTCGAATGTGTTTATTTTTCTCCTATGCAACGAAAACACTTTACCTTCGAATGTGTTGATTTTGCTCCCATGCAACGAAAACACTTAACCTTCGAATGTGTTGATTTTGCTCACCTTCGACGAAAACATTTTACCTTCGAATGTGTTTATTTTTCTCCTATGCAACGAAAACACTTTACCTTCGAATGTGATGATTTTGCTCCCCTTCGACGAAAACAATTTAACTTCGAATGTGTATCTTTTGCTCCCCTTCGACGAAAACACTTTACCTTCGAATGTGATGATTTTGCTCCCCTTCGACGAAAACACTTTACCTTGGAATCTGATGATTTTGCTCCCCTTCGACGAAAACATTTTACCTTCGAATGTGTTGATTTTGCTCCCCTTCGACGAAAACACTTCACCTTCGAATGTGATGATTTTGCTCCCTTTCGACGAAAACACTTCACTTTCGAATGTGTTGATTTTGCTCCATTTCGACGAAAACACTTTACCTTCGAATGTGTTGATTTTGCTCCCATACAACGAAAACACTTTACCTTCGAATGTGATGATTTTGCTCCCCTTCGACGAAAACACTTTACCTTCGAATGTGTTGATTTTGCTCCCCTTCGACGAGAACATTTTACATTCGAATGTGTTGATTTTGCTCGCCTTGTACGAAAACACTTTACCTTCGAATGTGTTGATTTTGCTCCCCTTCGACGAAAACACTTTACCTTCGAATGTGTTGATTTTGCTCCCCTTCGACGAAAACATTTTACCTTCGAATGTGTTGATTTTTCTCCCATGCAACGAAAACACTTTACCTTCCAATGTGTTGATTTTGCTCCCCTTCGACGAAAACACTTTAACTTCGAATGTGTATCTTTTGCTCCCCTTCGACGAAAACACTTTACCTTCGAATGTGTTGATTTTGCTCCCCTTCGACGAAAACACTTTGCCTTCGAATGTGTTGATTTTGCTCCCCTTCGACGAAAACACTTTACCTTCGAATGTGTTGATTTTGTTACCCTTCGACGAAAACACTTTACCTTCGAATGTGTTGATTTTGCTCCATTTCGACGAAAACACTTACCTTCGAATGTGTTTATTTTGCTCCCCTTCGACGAAAACACTTTACCTTCGAATGTGTTGATTTTGTTACCCTTCGACGAAAACACTTTACCTTCGAATGTGTTGATTTTGCTCCATTTCGACGAAAACACTTACCTTCGAATGTGTTGATTTTCTCCCCTTCGACGAAAACACTTTACCTTCGAATGTGTTGATTTTGTTACCCTTCGACGAAAACACTTTACCTTCGAATGTGTTGATTTTGCTCCCCTTCGACGAAAACATTTTACATTCGAATGTGTTGATTTTGCTCCCCTTCGACGAAAACACTTTACCTTCGAATGTGTTGATTTTGCTTGCCTTCGACGAAAACACTTTACCTTCGAATGTGTTGATTTTGCTCCCCTACGACGAAAACAGTTTACCTTCGAATGTGATGATTTTGCTCCCTTTCGACGAAAACACTTTACCTTCGAATGTGTTTATTTTGCTCCCCTTCGACGAAAACACTTTACCTTCGAATGTGTTGATTTTGCTCCCATGCAACGAAAACACTTTTCCTTCGAATGTGTTGATTTTGCTCCCCTTCGACGAAAACACTTTACCTTCGAATGTGTTGATTTTGCTCCCCTTCGACGAAAACACTTTACCTTCGAATGTGTTGATTTTGCTCCCCTTCGACGAAAACACTTTACATTCGAATGTGTTTATTTTGCTCCCCTTCGACGAAAACACTTTACCTTCGAATGTGTTGATTTTGCTCCCCTTCGACGAAAACATTTTACCTTCGAATGTGTTGATTTTTCTCCCATGCAACGAAAACACTTTACCTTCCAATGTGTTGATTTTGCTCCCCTTCGACGAAAACACTTTACCTTCGAATGTGTTGATTTTGCTCCCCTTCGACGAAAACACTTTGCCTTCGAATGTGTTGATTTTGCTCCCCTTCGACGAAAACACTTTACCTTCGAATGTGTTGATTTTGTTACCCTTCGACGAAAACACTTTACCTTCGAATGTGTTGATTTTGCTCCATTTCGACGAAAACACTTACCTTCGAATGTGTTTATTTTGCTCCCCTTCGACGAAAACACTTTACCTTCGAATGTGTTGATTTTGTTACCCTTCGACGAAAACACTTTACCTTCGAATGTGTTGATTTTGCTCCATTTCGACGAAAACACTTACCTTCGAATGTGTTGATTTTGCTCCCCTTCGACGAAAACACTTTACCTTCGAATGTGTTGATTTTGTTACCCTTCGACGAAAACACTTTACCTTCGAATGTGTTGATTTTGCTCCCCTTCGACGAAAACATTTTACATTCGAATGTGTTGATTTTGCTCCCCTTCGACGAAAACACTTTACCTTCGAATGTGTTGATTTTGCTTGCCTTCGACGAAAACACTTTACCTTCGAATGTGTTGATTTTGCTCCCCTACGACGAAAACAGTTTACCTTCGAATGTGATGATTTTGCTCCCTTTCGACGAAAACACTTTACCTTCGAATGTGTTTATTTTGCTCCCCTTCGACGAAAACACTTTACCTTCGAATGTGTTGATTTTGCTCCCATGCAACGAAAACACTTTTCCTTCGAATGTGTTGATTTTGCTCCCCTGCGACGAAAACACTTTACCTTTGAATGTGTTGATTTTGCTCCCCTTCGACGAAAACACTTTACCTTCGAATGTGTTGATTTTGCTCCCCTTCGACGAAAACACTTTACATTCGAATGTGTTTATTTTGCTCCCCTTCGACGAAAACACTTTACCTTCGAATGTGTTGATTTTGCTCCCATGCAACGAAAACACTTTACCTTCGAATGTGTTGATTTTGCTCCCCTTCGACGAAAACACTTTACCTTCGAATGTGTTGATTTTGCTCCCCTTCGACGAAAACACTTTACCTTCGAATGTGTTGATTTTGCTCCCCTTCGACGAAAACACTTTACCGTCGAATGTGTTGATTTTGCTCCCCTTCGACGAAAACACTTTACCTTCGAATGTGTTGATTTTGCTCCATTTCGACGAAAACACTTACCTTCGAATGTGTTGATTTTGCTCCCCTTCGACGAAAACACTTTACCTTCGAATGTGTTGATTTTGTTACCCTTCGACGAAAACACTTTACCTTCGAATGTGTTGATTTTGCTCCCCTTCGACGAAAACACTTACCTTCGAATGTGTTTATTTTGCTCCTCTTCGAGGAAAACACTTTACGTTCAAATGTGTTGATTTTGCTCCCCTTCGACGAAAACACTTTACCTTCAAATGTGTTGATTTTGCTCCCCTTCGACGAAAACACTTTACCTTCGAATGTGTTGATTTTGCTCCCATGCAACGAAAACACTTTACCTTCGAATGTGATGATTTTGCTCCTCTTCGACGAAAACACTTTACCTTCGAATCTGTTGATTTTGCTCCCCTTCGACGAAAACATTTTACATTCGAATGTGTTGATTTTGCTCCCCTTCGACGAAAACACTTTACCTTCGAATGTGTTAGTTTTGCTCCCATGCAACGAAAACACTTTACCTTCGAATGTGTTGATTTTGCTGCCCTACGACGAAAACAGTTTACCTTCGAATGTGATGATTTTGCTCCCTTTCGACGAAAACACTTTACCTTCGAATGTGTTGATTTAGCTCCTCTTCGACGAAAACACTTTACCTTCGAATGTGTTGATTTTGCTCCCATGCAACGAAAACACTTTACCTTCGAATGTGTTGATTTTGCTTCCCTTCGACGAAAACACTTTACCTTCGAATGTGTTGATTTTGCTCCCCTTCGACGAAAACACTTTACATTCGAATGTGTTGATTTTGCTCCCCTTCGACGAAAACACTTTACCGTCGAATGTGTTGATTTTGCTCCCCTTCGACGAAAACACTTTACCTTCAAATGTGTTGATTTTGCTCCCCTTCGACGAAAACACTTTACATTCGAATGTGTTGATTTTGCTCCCCTTCGACGTAAACACTTTACCTTCGAATGTGTTGATTTTGCTCCCCTTCGACGAAAACACTAAACCTTCGAATGTGTTGATTTTGCTCTCTCTTTCGATGAAAACACTTTACCTTCGAATGTGTTGATTTTGCTCCCATGCAACGAAAACACTTTACCTTCGAATGTGTTGATTTTGCCCCCCTTCGACGAACACACTTTACCTTCGAATGTGTTGATTTTGCTCCCATGCAACGAAAACACTTTACCTTCGAATGTGTTGATTTTGCTTCTTTTTCGACGAAAACACTTTACCTTCGAATGTGTTGATTTTGCTCCCCTTCGACGAAAACCTTTTACCTTCGAATGTGTTGATTTTGCTCCCCTTCAGCGAAATCACTTTACCTTCGAATGTGTTGATTTTGCTCCCCTTCGACGAAAACACTTCACCTTCGAATGTGTTGATTTTGCTCCCCTTCGACGAAAACACTTTAACTTCGAATGTGTTGATTTTGCTCCCCTTCGACGAAAACACTTTACCTTCGAATGTGTTGATTTTGCTCCCCTTCGACGAAAACATTTTACCTTCGAATGTGTTGATTTTTCTCCCATGCAACGAAAACACTTTACCTTCCAATGTGTTGATTTTGCTCCCCTTCGACGAAAACACTTTACCTTCGAATGTGTTGATTTTGCTCCCCTTCGACGAAAACACTTTGCCTTCGAATGTGTTGATTTTGCTCCCCTTCGACGAAAACACTTTACCTTCGAATGTGTTGATTTTGTTACCCTTCGACGAAAACACTTTACCTTCGAATGTGTTGATTTTGCTCCATTTCGACGAAAACACTTACCTTCGAATGTGTTTATTTTGCTCCCCTTCGACGAAAACACTTTACCTTCGAATGTGTTGATTTTGTTACCCTTCGACGAAAACACTTTACCTTCGAATGTGTTGATTTTGCTCCATTTCGACGAAAACACTTACCTTCGAATGTGTTGATTTTGCTCCCCTTCGACGAAAACACTTTACCTTCGAATGTGTTGATTTTGTTACCCTTCGACGAAAACACTTTACCTTCGAATGTGTTGATTTTGCTCCCCTTCGACGAAAACATTTTACATTCGAATGTGTTGATTTTGCTCCCCTTCGACGAAAACACTTTACCTTCGAATGTGTTGATTTTGCTTGCCTTCGACGAAAACACTTTACCTTCGAATGTGTTGATTTTGCTCCCCTACGACGAAAACAGTTTACCTTCGAATGTGATGATTTTGCTCCCTTTCGACGAAAACACTTTACCTTCGAATGTGTTTATTTTGCTCCCCTTCGACGAAAACACTTTACCTTCGAATGTGTTGATTTTGCTCCCATGCAACGAAAACACTTTTCCTTCGAATGTGTTGATTTTGCTCCCCTTCGACGAAAACACTTTACCTTTGAATGTGTTGATTTTGCTCCCCTTCGACGAAAACACTTTACCTTCGAATGTGTTGATTTTGCTCCCCTTCGACGAAAACACTTTACATTCGAATGTGTTTATTTTGCTCCCCTTCGACGAAAACACTTTACCTTCGAATGTGTTGATTTTGCTCCCATGCAACGAAAACACTTTACCTTCGAATGTGTTGATTTTGCTCCCCTTCGACGAAAACACTTTACCTTCGAATGTGTTGATTTTGCTCCCCTTCGACGAAAACACTTTACCTTCGAATGTGTTGATTTTGCTCCCCTTCGACGAAAACACTTTACCGTCGAATGTGTTGATTTTGCTCCCCTTCGACGAAAACACTTTACCTTCGAATGTGTTGATTTTGCTCCATTTCGACGAAAACACTTACCTTCGAATGTGTTGATTTTGCTCCCCTTCGACGAAAACACTTTACCTTCGAATGTGTTGATTTTGTTACCCTTCGACGAAAACACTTTACCTTCGAATGTGTTGATTTTGCTCCCCTTCGACGAAAACACTTACCTTCGAATGTGTTTATTTTGCTCCTCTTCGAGGAAAACACTTTACGTTCAAATGTGTTGATTTTGCTCCCCTTCGACGAAAACACTTTACCTTCAAATGTGTTGATTTTGCTCCCCTTCGACGAAAACACTTTACCTTCGAATGTGTTGATTTTGCTCCCATGCAACGAAAACACTTTACCTTCGAATGTGATGATTTTGCTCCTCTTCGACGAAAACACTTTACCTTCGAATCTGTTGATTTTGCTCCCCTTCGACGAAAACATTTTACATTCGAATGTGTTGATTTTGCTCCGCTTCGACGAAAACACTTTACCTTCGAATGTGTTAGTTTTGCTCCCATGCAACGAAAACACTTTACCTTCGAATGTGTTGATTTTGCTGCCCTACGACGAAAACAGTTTACCTTCGAATGTGATGATTTTGCTCCCTTTCGACGAAAACACTTTACCTTCGAATGTGTTGATTTAGCTCCTCTTCGACGAAAACACTTTACCTTCGAATGTGTTGATTTTGCTCCCATGCAACGAAAACACTTTACCTTCGAATGTGTTGATTTTGCTCCCCTTCGACGAAAACACTTTACCTTCGAATGTGTTGATTTTGCTCCCCTTCGACGAAAACACTTTACATTCGAATGTGTTGATTTTGCTCCCCTTCGACGAAAACACTTTACCGTCGAATGTGTTGATTTTGCTCCCCTTCGACGAAAACACTTTACCTTCAAATGTGTTGATTTTGCTCCCCTTCGACGAAAACACTTTACATTCGAATGTGTTGATTTTGCTCCCCTTCGACGAAAACACTTTACCTTCGAATGTGTTGATTTTGCTCCCCTTCGACGAAAACACTAAACCTTCGAATGTGTTGATTTTGCTCTCTCTTTCGATGAAAACACTTTACCTTCGAATGTGTTGATTTTGCTCCCATGCAACGAAAACACTTTACCTTCGAATGTGTTGATTTTGTCTCCCCTTCGACGAAAACACTTTACCTTCGAATGTGTTGATTTTGCCCCCCTTCGACGAACACACTTTACCTTCGAATGTGTTGATTTTGCTCCCATGCAACGAAAACACTTTACCTTCGAATGTGTTGATTTTGCTTCTTTTTCGACGAAAACACTTTACCTTCGAATGTGTTGATTTTGCTCCCCTTCGACGAAAACCTTTTACCTTCGAATGTGTTGATTTTGCTCCCCTTCAGCGAAATCACTTTACCTTCGAATGTGTTGATTTTGCTCCCCTTCGACGAAAACACTTCACCTTCGAATGTGTTGATTTTGCTCCCCTTCGACGAAAACACTTTAACTTCGAATGTGTTGATTTTGCTCCCCTTCGACGAAAACACTTTAACTTCGAATGTGTTCATTTTGCTCCCCTTCAACGAAAACACTTTAACTTCGAATGTGTTGATTCTACTCCCCTTCGACGAAAACACTTTAACTTCGAATGTGTTGATTTTGCTCCCATGCAACGAAAACACTTACCCTTCGAATGTGTTGATTTTGCTCACCTTCGACGAAAACATTTTACCTTCGAATGTGTTTATTTTTCTCCTATGCAACGAAAACACTTTACCTTCGAATGTGATGATTTTGCTCCCCTTCGACGAAAACACTTTAACTTCGAATGTGTATCTTTTGCTCCCCTTCGACGAAAACACTTTACCTTCGAATGTGTTGATTTTGCTCCCCTTCGACGAAAACACTTTACCTTGGAATCTGATGATTTTGCTCCCCTTCGACGAAAACATTTTACCTTCGAATGTGTTGATTTTGCTCCCCTTCGACGAAAACACTTCACCTTCGAATGTGATGATTTTGCTCCCTTTCGACGAAAACACTTCACTTTCGAATGTGTTGATTTTGCTCCATTTCAACGAAAACACTTTACCTTCGAATGTGTTGATTTTGCTCCCATGCAACGAAAACACTTTACCTTCGAATGTGATGATTTTGCTCCCCTTCGACGAAAACACTTTACCTTCGAATGTGTTGATTTTGCTCCCCTTCGACGAGAACATTTTACCTTCGAATGTGTTGATTTTGCTCGCCTTGTACGAAAACACTTTACCTTCGAATGTGTTGATTTTGCTCCCCTTCGACGAAAACACTTTACCTTCAAATGTGTTGATTTTGCTCCCCTTCGACGAAAACACTTTACCTTCGAATGTGTTGATTTTGCTCCCATGCAACGAAAACACTTTACCTTCGAATGTGATGATTTTGCTCCTCTTCGACGAAAACAATTTACCTTCGAATGTGTTGATTTTGCTCCCCTTCGACGAAAACATTTTACCTTCGAATGTGTTGATTTTGCTCCCATGCAACGAAAACACTTTACCTTCGAATGTGTTTATTTTGCTCCCCTTCGACGAAAACACTTTACCTTCGAATGTGTTGATTTTGTTACCCTTCGACGAAAACACTTTACCTTCGAATGTGTTGATTTTGCTCCATTTCGACGAAAACACTTCACTTTCGAATGTGTTGATTTTGCTCCCCTTCGACGAAAACACTTTACCTTCGAATGTGTTGATTTTGTTACCCTTCGACGAAAACACTTTACCTTCGAATGTGTTGATTTTGCTCCCCTTCGACGAAAACACTTTACCTTCGAATGTGTTGATTTTGCTCCCATGCAACGAAAACACTTTACCTTCGAATGTGATGATTTTGCTCCTCTTCGACGAAAACACTTTACCTTCGAATGTGTTGATTTTGCTCCCCTTCGACGAAAACATTTTACATTCGAATGTGTTGATTTTGCTCCCCTTCGACGAAAACACTTTACCTTCGAATGTGTTGATTTTGCTCGCCTTCGACGAAAACACTTTACCTTCGAATGTGTTGATTTTGCTCCCCTACGACGAAAACAGTTTACCTTCGAATGTGATGATTTTGCTCCCTTTCGACGAAAACACTTTACCTTCGAATGTGTTTATTTTGCTCCCCTTCGACGAAAACACTTTACCTTCGAATGTGTTGATTTTGCTCCCATGCAACGAAAACACTTTACCTTCGAATGTGTTGATTTTGCTCCCCTTCGACGAAAACACTTTACCTTCGAATGTGTTGATTTTGCTCCCCTTCGACGAAAACATTTTACATTCGAATGTGTTGATTTTGCTCCCCTTCGACGAAAACACTTTACCTTCGAATGTGTTGATTTTGCTTGCCTTCGACGAAAACACTTTACCTTCGAATGTGTTGATTTTGCTCCCCTACGACGAAAACAGTTTACTTTCGAATGTGATGATTTTGCTCCCTTTCGACGAAAACACTTTACCTTCGAATGTGTTTATTTTGCTCCCCTTCGACGAAAACACTTTACCTTCGAATGTGTTGATTTTGCTCCCATGCAACGAAAACACTTTTCCTTCGAATGTGTTGATTTTGCTCCCCTTCGACGAAAACACTTTACCTTTGAATGTGTTGATTTTGCTCCCCTTCGACGAAAACACTTTACCTTCGAATGTGTTGATTTTGCTCCCCTTCGACGAAAACACTTTACATTCGAATGTGTTTATTTTGCTCCCCTTCGACGAAAACACTTTACCTTCGAATGTGTTGATTTTGCTCCCATGCAACGAAAACACTTTACCTTCGAATGTGTTGATTTTGCTCCCCTTCGACGAAAACACTTTACCTTCGAATGTGTTGATTTTGCTCCCCTTCGACGAAAACACTTTACCTTCGAATGTGTTGATTTTGCTCCCCTTCGACGAAAACACTTTACCGTCGAATGTGTTGATTTTGCTCCCCTTCGACGAAAACACTTTACCTTCGAATGTGTTGATTTTGCTCCATTTCGACGAAAACACTTACCTTCGAATGTGTTGATTTTGCTCCCCTTCGACGAAAACACTTTACCTTCGAATGTGTTGATTTTGTTACCCTTCGACGAAAACACTTTACCTTCGAATGTGTTGATTTTGCTCCCCTTCGAGGAAAACACTTACCTTCGAATGTGTTTATTTTGCTCCTCTTCGAGGAAAACACTTTACGTTCAAATGTGTTGATTTTGCTCCCCTTCGACGAAAACACTTTACCTTCAAATGTGTTGATTTTGCTCCCCTTCGACGAAAACACTTTACCTTCGAATGTGTTGATTTTGCTCCCATGCAACGAAAACACTTTACCTTCGAATGTGATGATTTTGCTCCTCTTCGACGAAAACACTTTACCTTCGAATCTGTTGATTTTGCTCCCCTTCGATGAAAACATTTTACATTCGAATGTGTTGATTTTGCTCCCCTTCGACGAAAACACTTTACCTTCGAATGTGTTAGTTTTGCTCCCATGCAACGAAAACACTTTACCTTCGAATGTGTTGATTTTGCTGTCCTACGACGAAAACAGTTTACCTTCGAATGTGATAGTTTTGCTCCCTTTCGACGAAAACACTTTACCTTCGAATGTGTTGATTTAGCTCCTCTTCGACGAAAACACTTTACCTTCGAATGTGTTGATTTTGCTCCCATGCAACGAAAACACTTTACCTTCGAATGTGTTGATTTTGCTCACCTTCGACGAAAACACTTTACCTTCGAATGTGTTGATTTTGCTCCCCTTCGACGAAAACACTTTACATTCGAATGTGTTGATTTTGCTCCCCTTCGACGAAAACACTTTACCGTCGAATGTGTTGATTTTGCTCCCCTTCGACGAAAACACTTTACCTTCGAATGTGTTGATTTTGTTACCCTTCGACGAAAACACTTTACATTCGAATGTGTTGATTTTGCTCCCCTTCGACGAAAACACTTTACCTTCGAATGTGTTGATTTTGCTCCCCTTCGACGAAAACACTAAACCTTCGAATGTGTTGATTTTGCTCTCTCTTTCGATGAAAACACTTTACCTTCGAATGTGTTGATTTTGCTCCCATGCAACGAAAACACTTTACCTTCGAATGTGTTGATTTTGTCTCCCCTTCGACGAAAACACTTTACCTTCGAATGTGTTGATTTTGCCCCCCTTTGACGAACACACTTTACCTTCGAATGTGTTAATTTTGCTCCCATGCAACGAAAACACTTTACCTTCGAATGTGTTGATTTTGCTTCTTTTTCGACGAAAACACTTTACCTTCGAATGTGTTGATTTTGCTCCCCTTCAGCGAAATCACTTTACCTTCGAATGTGTTGATTTTGCTCCCCTTCGACGAAAACACTTCACCTTCGAATGTGTTGATTTTGCTCCCCTTCGACGAAAACACTTTAACTTCGAATGTGTTGATTTTGCTCCCCTTCGACGAAAACACTTTAACTTCGAATGTGTTCATTTTGCTCCCCTTCAACGAAAACACTTTAACTTCGAATGTGTTGATTCTACTCCCCTTCGACGAAAACACTTTAACTTCGAATGTGTTGATTTTGCTCCCATGCAACGAAAACACTTACCCTTCGAATGTGTTATTTTGCTCACCTTCGACGAAAACATTTTACCTTCGAATGTGTTTATTTTTCTCCTATGCAACGAAAACACTTTACCTTCGAATGTGTTGATTTTGCTCCCATGCAACGAAAACACTTAACCTTCGAATGTGTTGATTTTGCTCACCTTCGACGAAAACATTTTACCTTCGAATGTGTTTATTTTTCTCCTATGCAACGAAAACACTTTACCTTCGAATGTGATGATTTTGCTCCCCTTCGACGAAAACACTTTAACTTCGAATGTGTATCTTTTGCTCCCCTTCGACGAAAACACTTTACCTTCGAATGTGTTGATTTTGCTCCCCTTCGACGAAAACACTTACCTTCGAATGTGTTTATTTTGCTCCTCTTCGAGGAAAACACTTTACGTTCAAATGTGTTGATTTTGCTCCCCTTCGACGAAAACACTTTACCTTCAAATGTGTTGATTTTGCTCCCCTTCGACGAAAACACTTTACCTTCGAATGTGTTGATTTTGCTCCCATGCAACGAAAACACTTTACCTTCGAATGTGATGATTTTGCTCCTCTTCGACGAAAACACTTTACCTTCGAATCTGTTGATTTTGCTCCCCTTCGACGAAAACATTTTACATTCGAATGTGTTGATTTTGCTCCCCTTCGACGAAAACACTTTACCTTCGAATGTGTTAGTTTTGCTCCCATGCAACGAAAACACTTTACCTTCGAATGTGTTGATTTTGCTGCCCTACGACGAAAACAGTTTACCTTCGAATGTGATGATTTTGCTCCCGTTCGACGAAAACACTTTACCTTCGAATGTGTTGATTTAGCTCCTCTTCGACGAAAACACTTTACCTTCGAATGTGTTGATTTTGCTCCCATGCAACGAAAACACTTTACCTTCGAATGTGTTTATTTTGCTCCCCTTCGACGAAAACACTTTACCTTCGAATGTGTTGATTTTGCTCCCCTTCGACGAAAACACTTTACATTCGAATGTGTTTATTTTGCTCCCCTTCGACGAAAACACTTTACCGTCGAATGTGTTGATTTTGCTCCCCTTCGACGAAAACACTTTACCTTCGAATGTGTTGATTTTGTTACCCTTCGACGAAAACACTTTACATTCGAATGTGTTGATTTTGCTCCCCTTCGACGAAAACACTTTACCTTCGAATGTGTTGATTTTGCTCCCCTTCGACGAAAACACTATAATTTCGAATGTGTTGATTTTGCTCTCTCTTTCGATGAAAACACTTTACCTTCGAATGTGTTGATTTTGCTCCCATGCAACGAAAACACTTTACCTTCGAATGTGTTGATTTTGTCTCCCCTTCGACGAAAACACTTTACCTTCGAATGTGTTGATTTTGCCCCCCTTCGACGAACACACTTTACCTTCGAATGTGTTGATTTTGCTCCCATGCAACGAAAACACTTTACCTTCGAATGTGTTGATTTTGCTTCTTTTTCGACGAAAACACTTTACCTTCGAATGTGTTGATTTTGCTCCCCTTCGACGAAAACACTTTACCTTCGAATGTGTTGATTTTGCTCCCCTTCAGCGAAATCACTTTACCTTCGAATGTGTTGATTTTGCTCCCCTTCGACGAAAACACTTCACCTTCGAATGTGTTGATTTTGCTCCCCTTCGACGAAAACACTTTAACTTCGAATGTGTTGATTTTGCTCCCCTTCGACGAAAACACTTTAACTTCGAATGTGTTCATTTTGCTCCCCTTCAACGAAAACACTTTAACTTCGAATGTGTTGATTCTACTCCCCTTCGACGAAAACACTTTAACTTCGAATGTGTTGATTTTGCTCCCATGCAACGAAAACACTTACCCTTCGAATGTGTTGATTTTGCTCACCTTCGACGAAAACATTTTACCTTCGAATGTGTTTATTTTTCTCCCATGCAACGAAAACACTTTACCTTCGAATGTGTTGATTTTGCTCCCATGCAACGAAAACACTTTACCTTCGAATGTGTTGATTTTGCTCACCTTCGACGAAAACACTTTACCTTCGAATGTGTTGATTTTGCTCCCCTTCGACGAAAACACTTTACATTCGAATGTGTTGATTTTGCTCCCCTTCGACGAAAACACTTTACCGTCGAATGTGTTGATTTTGCTCCCCTTCGACGAAAACACTTTACCTTCGAATGTGTTGATTTTGTTACCCTTCGACGAAAACACTTTACATTCGAATGTGTTGATTTTGCTCCCCTTCGACGAAAACACTTTACCTTCGAATGTGTTGATTTTGCTCCCCTTCGACGAAAACACTAAACCTTCGAATGTGTTGATTTTGCTCTCTCTTTCGATGAAAACACTTTACCTTCGAATGTGTTGATTTTGCTCCCATGCAACGAAAACACTTTACCTTCGAATGTGTTGATTTTGTCTCCCCTTCGACGAAAACACTTTACCTTCGAATGTGTTGATTTTGCCCCCCTTCGACGAACACACTTTACCTTCGAATGTGTTAATTTTGCTCCCATGCAACGAAAACACTTTACCTTCGAATGTGTTGATTTTGCTTCTTTTTCGACGAAAACACTTTACCTTCGAATGTGTTGATTTTGCTCCCCTTCAGCGAAATCACTTTACCTTCGAATGTGTTGATTTTGCTCCCCTTCGACGAAAACACTTCACCTTCGAATGTGTTGATTTTGCTCCCCTTCGACGAAAACACTTTAACTTCGAATGTGTGGATTTTGCTCCCCTTCGACGAAAACACTTTAACTTCGAATGTGTTCATTTTGCTCCCCTTCAACGAAAACACTTTAACTTCGAATGTGTTGATTCTACTCCCCTTCGACGAAAACACTTTAACTTCGAATGTGTTGATTTTGCTCCCATGCAACGAAAACACTTACCCTTCGAATGTGTTATTTTGCTCACCTTCGACGAAAACATTTTACCTTCGAATGTGTTTATTTTTCTCCTATGCAACGAAAACACTTTACCTTCGAATGTGTTGATTTTGCTCCCATGCAACGAAAACACTTAACCTTCGAATGTGTTGATTTTGCTCACCTTCGACGAAAACATTTTACCTTCGAATGTGTTTATTTTTCTCCTATGCAACGAAAACACTTTACCTTCGAATGTGATGATTTTGCTCCCCTTCGACGAAAACACTTTAACTTCGAATGTGTATCTTTTGCTCCCCTTCGACGAAAACACTTTACCTTCGAATGTGTTGATTTTGTTACCCTTCGACGAAAACACTTACCTTCGAATGTGTTGATTTTGCTCCCATGCAACGAAAACACTTTACCTTCGAATGTGTTGATTTTGCTTCTTTTTCGACGAAAACACTTTACCTTCGAATGTGATGATTTTGCTCCCCTTCGACGAAAACACTTTAACTTCGAATGTGTATCTTTTGCTCCCCTTCGACGAAAACACTTTACCTTCGAATGTGTTGATTTTGTTACCCTTCGACGAAAACACTTACCTTCGAATGTGTTAATTTTGCTCCCATGCAACGAAAACACTTTACCTTCGAATGTGTTGATTTTGCTTCTTTTTCGACGAAAACACTTTACCTTCGAATGTGTTGATTTTGCTCCCCTTCAGCGAAATCACTTTACCTTCGAATGTGTTGATTTTGCTCCCCTTCGACGAAAACACTTCACCTTCGAATGTGTTGATTTTGCTCCCCTTCGACGAAAACACTTTAACTTCGAATGTGTTGATTTTGCTCCCCTTCGACGAAAACACTTTAACTTCGAATGTGTTCATTTTGCTCCCCTTCAACGAAAACACTTTAACTTCGAATGTGTTGATTCTACTCCCCTTCGACGAAAACACTTTAACTTCGAATGTGTTGATTTTGCTCCCATGCAACGAAAACACTTACCCTTCGAATGTGTTGATTTTGCTCACCTTCGACGAAAACATTTTACCTTCGAATGTGTTTATTTTTCTCCTATGCAACGAAAACACTTTACCTTCGAATGTGTTGATTTTGCTCCCATGCAACGAAAACACTTACCCTTCGAATGTGTTGATTTTGCTCACCTTCGACGAAAACATTTTACCTTCGAATGTGTTTATTTTTCTCCTATGCAACGAAAACACTTTACCTTCGAATGTGATGATTTTGCTCCCCTTCGACGAAAACACTTTAACTTCGAATGTGTATCTTTTGCTCCCCTTCGACGAAAACACTTTACCTTCGAATGTGTTGATTTTGCTCCCCTTCGACGAAAACACTTACCTTCGAATGTGTTTATTTTGCTCCTCTTCGAGGAAAACACTTTACGTTCAAATGTGTTGATTTTGCTCCCCTTCGACGAAAACACTTTACCTTCAAATGTGTTGATTTTGCTCCCCTTCGACGAAAACACTTTACCTTCGAATGTGTTGATTTTGCTCCCATGCAACGAAAACACTTTACCTTCGAATGTGATGATTTTGCTCCTCTTCGACGAAAACACTTTACCTTCGAATCTGTTGATTTTGCTCCCCTTCGACGAAAACATTTTACATTCGAATGTGTTGATTTTGCTCCCCTTCGACGAAAACACTTTACCTTCGAATGTGTTAGTTTTGCTCCCATGCAACGAAAACACTTTACCTTCGAATGTGTTGATTTTGCTGCCCTACGACGAAAACAGTTTACCTTCGAATGTGATGATTTTGCTCCCGTTCGACGAAAACACTTTACCTTCGAATGTGTTGATTTAGCTCCTCTTCGACGAAAACACTTTACCTTCGAATGTGTTGATTTTGCTCCCATGCAACGAAAACACTTTACCTTCGAATGTGTTTATTTTGCTCCCCTTCGACGAAAACACTTTACCTTCGAATGTGTTGATTTTGCTCCCCTTCGACGAAAACACTTTACATTCGAATGTGTTTATTTTGCTCCCCTTCGACGAAAACACTTTACCGTCGAATGTGTTGATTTTGCTCCCCTTCGACGAAAACACTTTACCTTCGAATGTGTTGATTTTGTTACCCTTCGACGAAAACACTTTACATTCGAATGTGTTGATTTTGCTCCCCTTCGACGAAAACACTTTACCTTCGAATGTGTTGATTTTGCTCCCCTTCGACGAAAACACTATAATTTCGAATGTGTTGATTTTGCTCTCTCTTTCGATGAAAACACTTTACCTTCGAATGTGTTGATTTTGCTCCCATGCAACGAAAACACTTTACCTTCGAATGTGTTGATTTTGTCTCCCCTTCGACGAAAACACTTTACCTTCGAATGTGTTGATTTTGCCCCCCTTCGACGAACACACTTTACCTTCGAATGTGTTGATTTTGCTCCCATGCAACGAAAACACTTTACCTTCGAATGTGTTGATTTTGCTTCTTTTTCGACGAAAACACTTTACCTTCGAATGTGTTGATTTTGCTCCCCTTCGACGAAAACACTTTACCTTCGAATGTGTTGATTTTGCTCCCCTTCAGCGAAATCACTTTACCTTCGAATGTGTTGATTTTGCTCCCCTTCGACGAAAACACTTCACCTTCGAATGTGTTGATTTTGCTCCCCTTCGACGAAAACACTTTAACTTCGAATGTGTTGATTTTGCTCCCCTTCGACGAAAACACTTTAACTTCGAATGTGTTCATTTTGCTCCCCTTCAACGAAAACACTTTAACTTCGAATGTGTTGATTCTACTCCCCTTCGACGAAAACACTTTAACTTCGAATGTGTTGATTTTGCTCCCATGCAACGAAAACACTTACCCTTCGAATGTGTTGATTTTGCTCACCTTCGACGAAAACATTTTACCTTCGAATGTGTTTATTTTTCTCCCATGCAACGAAAACACTTTACCTTCGAATGTGTTGATTTTGCTCCCATGCAACGAAAACACTTAACCTTCGAATGTGTTGATTTTGCTCACCTTCGACGAAAACATTTTACCTTCGAATGTGTTTATTTTTCTCCTATGCAACGAAAACACTTTACCTTCGAATGTGATGATTTTGCTCCCCTTCGACGAAAACACTTTAACTTCGAATGTGTATCTTTTGCTCCCCTTCGACGAAAACACTTTACCTTCGAATGTGTTGATTTTGCTCCCCTTCGACGAAAACACTTACCTTCGAATGTGTTTATTTTGCTCCTCTTCGAGGAAAACACTTTACGTTCAAATGTGTTGATTTTGCTCCCCTTCGACGAAAACACTTTACCTTCAAATGTGTTGATTTTGCTCCCCTTCGACGAAAACACTTTACCTTCGAATGTGTTGATTTTGCTCCCATGCAACGAAAACACTTTACCTTCGAATGTGATGATTTTGCTCCTCTTCGACGAAAACACTTTACCTTCGAATCTGTTGATTTTGCTCCCCTTCGACGAAAACATTTTACATTCGAATGTGTTGATTTTGCTCCCCTTCGACGAAAACACTTTACCTTCGAATGTGTTAGTTTTGCTCCCATGCAACGAAAACACTTTACCTTCGAATGTGTTGATTTTGCTGCCCTACGACGAAAACAGTTTACCTTCGAATGTGATGATTTTGCTCCCGTTCGACGAAAACACTTTACCTTCGAATGTGTTGATTTAGCTCCTCTTCGACGAAAACACTTTACCTTCGAATGTGTTGATTTTGCTCCCATGCAACGAAAACACTTTACCTTCGAATGTGTTGATTTTGCTCCCCTTCGACGAAAACACTTTACCTTCGAATGTGTTGATTTTGCTCCCCTTCGACGAAAACACTTTACATTCGAATGTGTTGATTTTGCTCCCCTTCGACGAAAACACTTTACCGTCGAATGTGTTGATTTTGCTCCCCTTCGACGAAAACACTTTACCTTCGAATGTGTTGATTTTGTTACCCTTCGACGAAAACACTTTACATTCGAATGTGTTGATTTTGCTCCCCTTCGACGAAAACACTTTACCTTCGAATGTGTTGATTTTGCTCCCCTTCGACGAAAACACTAAACCTTCGAATGTGTTGATTTTGCTCTCTCTTTCGATGAAAACACTTTACCTTCGAATGTGTTGATTTTGCTCCCATGCAACGAAAACACTTTACCTTCGAATGTGTTGATTTTGTCTCCCCTTCGACGAAAACACTTTACCTTCGAATGTGTTGATTTTGCCCCCCTTCGACGAACACACTTTACCTTCGAATGTGTTGATTTTGCTCCCATGCAACGAAAACACTTTACCTTCGAATGTGTTGATTTTGCTTCTTTTTCGACGAAAACACTTTACCTTCGAATGTGTTGATTTTGCTCCCCTTCGACGAAAACACTTTACCTTCGAATGTGTTGATTTTGCTCCCCTTCAGCGAAATCACTTTACCTTCGAATGTGTTGATTTTGCTCCCCTTCGACGAAAACACTTCACCTTCGAATGTGTTGATTTTGCTCCCCTTCGACGAAAACACTTTAACTTCGAATGTGTTGATTTTGCTCCCCTTCGACGAAAACACTTTAACTTCGAATGTGTTCATTTTGCTCCCCTTCAACGAAAACACTTTAACTTCGAATGTGTTGATTCTACTCCCCTTCGACGAAAACACTTTAACTTCGAATGTGTTGATTTTGCTCCCATGCAACGAAAACACTTACCCTTCGAATGTGTTGATTTTGCTCACCTTCGACGAAAACATTTTACCTTCGAATGTGTTTATTTTTCTCCTATGCAACGAAAACACTTTACCTTCGAATGTGTTGATTTTGCTCCCATGCAACAGAAAACACTTAACCTTCGAATGTGTTGATTTTGCTCACCTTCGACGAAAACATTTTACCTTCGAATGTGTTTATTTTTCTCCTATGCAACGAAAACACTTTACCTTCGAATGTGATGATTTTGCTCCCCTTCGACGAAAACACTATAACTTCGAATGTGTATCTTTTGCTCCCCTTCGACGAAAACACTTTACCTTCGAATGTGTTGATTTTGTTACCCTTCGACGAAAACACTTTACATTCGAATGTGTTGATTTTGCTCCCCTTCGACGAAAACACTTTACCTTCGAATGTGTTGATTTTGCTCCCCTTCGACGAAAACACTAAACCTTCGAATGTGTTGATTTTGCTCTCTCTTTCGATGAAAACACTTTACCTTCGAATGTGTTGATTTTGCTCCCATGCAACGAAAACACTTTACCTTCGAATGTGTTGATTTTGTCTCCCCTTCGACGAAAACACTTTACCTTCGAATGTGTTGATTTTGCCCCCCTTCGACGAACACACTTTACCTTCGAATGTGTTGATTTTGCTCCCATGCAACGAAAACACTTTACCTTCGAATGTGTTGATTTTGCTTCTTTTTCGACGAAAACACTTTACCTTCGAATGTGTTGATTTTGCTCCCCTTCGACGAAAACACTTTACCTTCGAATGTGTTGATTTTGCTCCCCTTCAGCGAAATCACTTTACCTTCGAATGTGTTGATTTTGCTCCCCTTCGACGAAAACACTTCACCTTCGAATGTGTTGATTTTGCTCCCCTTCGACGAAAACACTTTAACTTCGAATGTGTTGATTTTGCTCCCCTTCGACGAAAACACTTTAACTTCGAATGTGTTCCTTTTGCTCCCCTTCAACGAAAACACTTTAACTTCGAATGTGTTGATTCTACTCCCCTTCGACGAAAACACTTTAACTTCGAATGTGTTGATTTTGCTCCCATGCAACGAAAACACTTACCCTTCGAATGTGTTGATTTTGCTCACCTTCGACGAAAACATTTTACCTTCGAATGTGTTTATTTTTCTCCTATGCAACGAAAACACTTTACCTTCGAATGTGTTGATTTTGCTCCCATGCAACGAAAACACTTAACCTTCGAATGTGTTGATTTTGCTCACCTTCGACGAAAACATTTTACCTTCGAATGTGTTTATTTTTCTCCTATGCAACGAAAACACTTTACCTTCGAATGTGATGATTTTGCTCCCCTTCGACGAAAACACTTTAACTTCGAATGTGTATCTTTTGCTCCCCTTCGACGAAAACACTTTACCTTCGAATGTGTTGATTTTGCTCCCCTTCGACGAAAACACTTTACCTTGGAATCTGATGATTTTGCTCCCCTTCGACGAAAACATTTTACCTTCGAATGTGTTGATTTTGCTCCCCTTCGACGAAAACACTTCACCTTCGAATGTGATGATTTTGCTCCCTTTCGACGAAAACACTTCACTTTCGAATGTGTTGATTTTGCTTTATTTCGACGAAAACACTTTACCTTCGAATGTGTTGATTTTGCTCCCATGCAACGAAAACACTTTACCTTCGAATGTGATGATTTTGCTCCCCTTCGACGAAAACACTTTACCTTTGAATGTGTTGATTTTGCTCCCCTTCGACGAGAACATTTTACCTTCGAATGTGTTGATTTTGCTCGCCTTGTACGAAAACACTTACCTTCGAATGTGTTTATTTTGCTCCTCTTCGAGGAAAACACTTTACGTTCAAATGTGTTGATTTTGCTCCCCTTCGACGAAAACACTTTACCTTCAAATGTGTTGATTTTGCTCCCCTTCGACGAAAACACTTTACCTTCGAATGTGTTGATTTTGCTCCCCTTCGACGAAAACACTTTACCTTCGAATGTGATGATTTTGCTTCTCTTCGACGAAAACAATTTACCTTCGAATGTGTTGATTTTGCTCCCCTTCGACGAAAACATTTTACCTTCGAATGTGTTGATTTTGCTCCCATGCAACGAAAACACTTTACCTTCGAATGTGTTTATTTTGCTCCCCTTCGACGAAAACACTTTACCTTCGAATGTGTTGATTTTGTTACCCTTCGACGAAAACACTTTACCTTCGAATGTGTTGATTTTGCTCCATTTCGACGAAAACACTTACCTTCGAATGTGTTGATTTTGCTCCCCTTCGACGAAAACACTTTACCTTCGAATGTGTTGATTTTGTTACCCTTCGACGAAAACACTTTACCTTCGAATGTGTTGATTTTGCTCCCCTTCGACGAAAACACTTTACCTTCGAATGTGTTGATTTTGCTCCCATGCAACGAAAACACTTTACCTTCGAATGTGATGATTTTGCTCCTCTTCGACGAAAACACTTTACCTTCGAATGTGTTGATTTTGCTCCCCTTCGACGAAATTATTTTACATTCGAATGTGTTGATTTTGCTCCCCTTCGACGAAAACACTTTACCTTCGAATGTGTTGATTTTGCTCGCCTTCGACGAAAACACTTTACCTTCGAATGTGTTGATTTTGCTCCCCTACGACGAAAACAGTTTACCTTCGAATGTGATGATTTTGCTCCCTTTCGACGAAAACACTTTACCTTCGAATGTGTTTATTTTGCTCCCCTTCGACGAAAACACTTTACCTTCGAATGTGTTGATTTTGCTCCCATGCAACGAAAACACTTTACCTTCGAATGTGTTGATTTTGCTCCCCTTCGACGAAAACACTTTACCTTCGAATGTGTTGATTTTGCTCCCCTTCGACGAAAACACTTTACCTTCGAATGTGTTGATTTTGCTCCCCTTCAGCGAAATCACTTTACCTTCGAATGTGTTGATTTTGCTCCCCTTCGACGAAAACACTTCACCTTCGAATGTGTTGATTTTGCTCCCCTTCGACGAAAACACTTTAACTTCGAATGTGTTGATTTTGCTCCCCTTCGACGAAAACACTTTAACTTCGAATGTGTTCCTTTTGCTCCCCTTCAACGAAAACACTTTAACTTCGAATGTGTTGATTCTACTCCCCTTCGACGAAAACACTTTAACTTCGAATGTGTTGATTTTGCTCCCATGCAACGAAAACACTTACCCTTCGAATGTGTTGATTTTGCTCACCTTCGACGAAAACATTTTACCTTCGAATGTGTTTATTTTTCTCCTATGCAACGAAAACACTTTACCTTCGAATGTGTTGATTTTGCTCCCATGCAACGAAAACACTTAACCTTCGAATGTGTTGATTTTGCTCACCTTCGACGAAAACATTTTACCTTCGAATGTGTTTATTTTTCTCCTATGCAACGAAAACACTTTACCTTCGAATGTGATGATTTTGCTCCCCTTCGACGAAAACACTTTAACTTCGAATGTGTATCTTTTGCTCCCCTTCGACGAAAACACTTTACCTTCGAATGTGTTGATTTTGCTCCCCTTCGACGAAAACACTTTACCTTGGAATCTGATGATTTTGCTCCCCTTCGACGAAAACATTTTACCTTCGAATGTGTTGATTTTGCTCCCCTTCGACGAAAACACTTCACCTTCGAATGTGATGATTTTGCTCCCTTTCGACGAAAACACTTCACTTTCGAATGTGTTGATTTTGCTCCATTTCGACGAAAACACTTTACCTTCGAATGTGTTGATTTTGCTCCCATGCAACGAAAACACTTTACCTTCGAATGTGATGATTTTGCTCCCCTTCGACGAAAACACTTTACCTTTGAATGTGTTGATTTTGCTCCCCTTCGACGAGAACATTTTACCTTCGAATGTGTTGATTTTGCTCGCCTTGTACGAAAACACTTACCTTCGAATGTGTTTATTTTGCTCCTCTTCGAGGAAAACACTTTACGTTCAAATGTGTTGATTTTGCTCCCCTTCGACGAAAACACTTTACCTTCAAATGTGTTGATTTTGCTCCCCTTCGACGAAAACACTTTACCTTCGAATGTGTTGATTTTGCTCCCCTTCGACGAAAACACTTTACCTTCGAATGTGATGATTTTGCTTCTCTTCGACGAAAACAATTTACCTTCGAATGTGTTGATTTTGCTCCCCTTCGACGAAAACATTTTACCTTCGAATGTGTTGATTTTGCTCCCATGCAACGAAAACACTTTACCTTCGAATGTGTTTATTTTGCTCCCCTTCGACGAAAACACTTTACCTTCGAATGTGTTGATTTTGTTACCCTTCGACGAAAACACTTTACCTTCGAATGTGTTGATTTTGCTCCATTTCGACGAAAACACTTACCTTCGAATGTGTTGATTTTGCTCCCCTTCGACGAAAACACTTTACCTTCGAATGTGTTGATTTTGTTACCCTTCGACGAAAACACTTTACCTTCGAATGTGTTGATTTTGCTCCCCTTCGACGAAAACACTTTACCTTCGAATGTGTTGATTTTGCTCCCATGCAACGAAAACACTTTACCTTCGAATGTGATGATTTTGCTCCTCTTCGACGAAAACACTTTACCTTCGAATGTGTTGATTTTGCTCCCCTTCGACGAAATTATTTTACATTCGAATGTGTTGATTTTGCTCCCCTTCGACGAAAACACTTTACCTTCGAATGTGTTGATTTTGCTCGCCTTCGACGAAAACACTTTACCTTCGAATGTGTTGATTTTGCTCCCCTACGACGAAAACAGTTTACCTTCGAATGTGATGATTTTGCTCCCTTTCGACGAAAACACTTTACCTTCGAATGTGTTTATTTTGCTCCCCTTCGACGAAAACACTTTACCTTCGAATGTGTTGATTTTGCTCCCATGCAACGAAAACACTTTACCTTCGAATGTGTTGATTTTGCTCCCCTTCGACGAAAACACTTTACCTTCGAATGTGTTGATTTTGCTCCCCTTCGACGAAAACACTTTACATTCGAATGTGTTGATTTTGCTCCCCTTCGACGAAAACACTTTACCGTCGAATGTGTTGATTTTGCTCCCCTTCGACGAAAACACTTTACCTTCGAATGTGTTGATTTTGCTCCATTTCGACGAAAACACTTACCTTCGAATGTGTTGATTTTGCTCCCCTTCGACGAAAACACTTTACCTTCGAATGTGTTGATTTTGTTACCCTTCGACGAAAACACTTTACCTTCGAATGTGTTGATTTTGCTCCCCTTCGACGAAAACACTTACCTTCGAATGTGTTTATTTTGCTCCTCTTCGAGGAAAACAGTTTACGTTCAAATGTGTAGATTTTGCTCCCCTTCGACGAAAACACTTTACCTTCAAATGTGTTGATTTTGCTCCCCTTCGACGAAAACACTTTACCTTCGAATGTGTTGATTTTGCTCCCATGCAACGAAAACACTTTACCTTCGAATGTGATGATTTTGCTCCTCTTCGACGAAAACACTTTACCTTCGAATGTGTTGATTTTGCTCCCCTTCGACGAAAACATTTTACATTCGAATGTGTTGATTTTGCTCCCCTTCGACGAAAACACTTTACCTTCGAATGTGTTGATTTTGCTCCCATGCAACGAAAACACTTTACCTTCGAATGTTTTGATTTTGCTGCCCTACGACGAAAACAGTTTACCTTCGAATGTGATGATTTTGCTCCCTTTCGACGAAAACACTTTGCCTTCGAATGTGTTTATTTTGCTCCCCTTCGACGAAAACACTTTACCTTCGAATGTGTTGATTTTGCTCCCATGCAACGAAAACACTTTACCTTCGAATGTGTTGATTTTGCTCCCCTTCGACGAAAACACTTTACCTTCGAATGTGTTGATTTTGCTCCCCTTCGACGAAAACACTTTACATTCGAATGTGTTGATTTTGCTCCCCTTCGACGAAAACACTTTACCGTCGAATGTGTTGATTTTGCTCCCCTTCGACGAAAACACTTTACCTTCAAATGTGTTGATTTTGCTCCCCTTCGACGAAAACACTTCACCTTCGAATGTGTTGATTTTGCTCCTCTTCGACGAAAACACTTTACCTTCGAATGTGTTGATTTTGCTCCCCTTCGACGAAAACACTTTACCTTTGAATGTGTTGATTTTGCTCCCCTTCGACGAAAACACTTTACCTTCGAATGTGTTGATTTTGCTCCCCTTCGACGAAAACACTTTACCTTCGAATGTGTTGATTTTGCTCCATTTCGACGAAAACACTTACCTTCGAATGTGTTGATTTTGCTCCCCTTCGACGAAAACACTTTACCTTCGAATGTGTTGATTTTGTTACCCTTCGACGAAAACACTTTACCTTCGAATGTGTTGATTTTGCTCCCCTTCGACGAAAACACTTACCTTCGAATGTGTTTATTTTGCTCCTCTTCGAGGAAAACAGTTTACGTTCAAATGTGTAGATTTTGCTCCCCTTCGACGAAAACACTTTACCTTCAAATGTGTTGATGGTCTCCCCTTCGACGAAAACACTTTACCTTCGAATGTGTTGATTTTGCTCCCATGCAACGAAAACACTTTACCTTCGAATGTGATGATTTTGCTCCTCTTCGACGAAAACACTTTACCTTCGAATGTGTTGATTTTGCTCCCCTTCGACGAAAACATTTTACATTCGAATGTGTTGATTTTGCTCCCCTTCGACGAAAACACTTTACCTTCGAATGTGTTGATTTTGCTCCCATGCAACGAAAACACTTTACCTTCGAATGTTTTGATTTTGCTGCCCTACGACGAAAACAGTTTACCTTCGAATGTGATGATTTTGCTCCCTTTCGACGAAAACACTTTGCCTTCGAATGTGTTTATTTTGCTCCCCTTCGACGAAAACACTTTACCTTCGAATGTGTTGATTTTGCTCCCATGCAACGAAAACACTTTACCTTCGAATGTGTTGATTTTGCTCCCCTTCGACGAAAACACTTTACCTTCGAATGTGTTGATTTTGCTCCCCTTCGACGAAAACACTTTACATTCGAATGTGTTGATTTTGCTCCCCTTCGACGAAAACACTTTACCGTCGAATGTGTTGATTTTGCTCCCCTTCGACGAAAACACTTTACCTTCAAATGTGTTGATTTTGCTCCCCTTCGACGAAAACACTTCACCTTCGAATGTGTTGATTTTGCTCCTCTTCGACGAAAACACTTTACCTTCGAATGTGTTGATTTTGCTCCCCTTCGACGAAAACACTTTACCTTTGAATGTGTTGATTTTGCTCCCCTTCGACGAAAACACTTTACCTTCGAATGTGTTGATTTTGCTCCCCTTCGACGAAAACACTTTACCTTCGAATGTGTTGATTTTGCTCCCCTTCGACGAAAACACTTTACCTTTGAATGTGTTGATTTTGCTCCCCTTCGACGAAAACACTTTACCTTCGAATGTGTTGATTTTGCTCCCCTTCGACGAAAACACTTTACCTTTGAATGTGTTGATTTTGCTCCCCTTCGACGAAAACACTAGAATAAACTATTTAAAGACATCCGTGTGGAAATCAAAATGTCGTTTCGTAAAATGGTGGGGTTATACCCAAAAGTTCAATAAACAAAATTTCTCTAGGAAAAAAAAATTAATTGCAGACTGTTTACAAAAGAAATATGCACACATAAAAGAAAATAATCTAAATCTCTGAAACATTTAAAAATATTATAAACTATTTTTACCAATTTATAATGTAGTCTCCATTAAATAACCCAAAAGGGTTGATAAGCCGTAAAACAAAAGAAAACAAACGACACTGTAATCAAGTGAAATAAATATGTATATATATATATATATATATATATATATATATATATATATATATAAATATATATTAAGGCATGTGTTATTGAAGACGACAGAAATCTTCTGTTTAGTGATTCTTTTTTTTAATTTTTTCCATTCGTCGAATGATCTTTTTGACTTGTAGATGGAATGAATTGATGAAGGATCCATGTGTTTGACTAACGTTTTCGATTCTCTCCGGAATCATCTTCAGGTCTTTAATGGCAAAAATTAATACAAAGCGAGTGAAAATGTAGACGTCCGTATTTTACGCGAACGGTTTGCCGGCGTATTTTTTAAGAAATTCCATTCTTTCACTCGCTTTGTATTCATTTTTGCCATTAAAGACCTGAAGATGATTCCGGAGCGAATCGAAAACGTTAGTCAAACACATGGATCCTTCATCAATTCATTCCATCTAGACGTCAAAAAGATCATTCGACGAATGGAAAAAATGAAAAATAAAAAAAGGAATCACTAAACAGAAGATTTCTGTCGTCTTCAATAACACATGCCTTAATGAAAAAATGCTACCTAAATAAACACAATATATATATATATGTATATGTATATATATATATATCAATATATATATATATATATGTATATATATATATATATATGTATGTATATATATATGTATATATATATATATATATATATATATATATATATATACTTGTTTTTAGTTACATCTTCTGCGATCAGGCGATCCCATCTTTTAAAAATAGGGGTTATCACGTACGTACGAACATGAAATTGCCTTTGCATATCATAATATACACAACACAGTTCAACAACTACAAAAAGTTCGGCTTTTAAGCGAGTGTTTTTGTTTTACTTTATTTCTCAGAAATTGTTTCGGCGAAGATGGTTGGTTTCAGTGCTTTCAGATGTTAACAAGATTTTCAGAATGGATTTACGTATTATTGGACAATCTTTCGTTTGAAGGTAATCTTATAGTTTCAAAGGATTTGAGAAGATCTTTCCTTTGATCTCGGATTTAGGGATTATTTCGTGTTCCATATATATGGACAATTGTTCTTAAGAAAACATTCTGACTAGGAATACTCATTTCACACACAAGTCTGCTTGAATATATCCATGATAGTCTGTCCGATGGGTGGTTCGTGATCGATATAATGGATAGAATCTTTGACTACGGTCATACCAAGTTCAAATCATATCTTGGGTCGACTGTATTCAGTTACACACTTATGTATTTTGGTACGTGTTGTGGGGGTGTACGTTCGAAATCCCACGTAACCAGTTGTTGTGGGCCTTGAAAGGGTCCGACAGGAAAACACGAACTCGGAATTTAGAGAAAACAAGTCTATTGAAAAGCGTATAATTCAACAGAGAACAAAAGTGGTTGTACGTCAGTCATGACTACCAGTAGAAACTGGTGTGATTCCAGGTATTTACTTCTCTCCCACCAGAGGAAGATGTGACACAAGACCGGAAGCTGGGGAGAGTCAAGCCAGCGCCCCTAAAGAAGGAGCACTCTTACCTAGCAAAAATAGCCTGGGCAGTCCCGTCGGCATTCCCCGGTAAGGGCGACTCAGGCAGTAAGCAATGAACTTACTTCACCCTAAAGAGTGGAGAAATGCCTAAGAGGATGCACCTCCTAGGACAACCCAGAACCGAATACCTCAACAGAACAGATAAAAGGCCACCGAAATGGCCCAGTTCCTGGTATTACCTCATCCCGAAGTCCTCAATCAACCGCCGTTAATGAAAAACTGAACGGGCCGGGGTTGAATCAACACTGAGAAGCAGGTGTTCCCAGTATTTATGGTGAGTTGAAGAGTTTAAGTAGTCCGTAAATCTAAGGTACCAAAAAAGTAAGACATGCCGCACTACCGTGTATGAGTAAAATTGTCTACATTCGATATTGTATTTCTTCATTAAATGACAAAAAAATGGTTGATATGCCGTAAATAATACAAATATATATACGACATAATAATGTTGATACACCGGTTTTCGTTAGATCACTGAATTAAAGCACCGTTAAGCCTGGTCATTACTAGATGGGTGCCCATTTGGGAATGCAAAGCGCTGTATGTAGGAAGACGACGACCCCCCCCCCCATGTAAAAACTGCAAAAAAAGGGTATTGTTATAGATGACGCGCCTCATTTCCGTGACTTCGCGTCGACAACGATCGGACATGTTGCGGAAGCGCCCGAGTGCTGACGGAATAGTATCATTTTTTATTTCTTTTTAAATTATCAAAAAATTGACAAAATCTAACCCCCCACCCCCTCCTAAAAAATGATTTTAATCTATATATTTTTCTTTGAATTTATTCGTCCTATATTAGTGTCTGTCAGCCTTCCAGTTAGAGCTTGGCAGTTTTAATGCAGGGCTTGGTTATCGCTAAGAACGTGAGCCCTAACCCTAACGGGAACCCTAACCCTAAACCCTAACCCTTACCCTAAACCTAACCCATTTTTTTATCTTTCTGTGTTTTATGTTTGTAAGAAGAAGAAAAAAAAGAAAAACAGCGAAACAAATGAAAAAGAAAACATTGACAAAATTCCTCCCTCCCCCCCCGAAAAAAAATTCTTTCTACACATTTGATTGAAAATTGTTCATTTGACCCCCCACCTCCCACCCTACAGTTTTTTTGGTGTTTATCTTTTTATCTATATATTTTTCTTTGAATTTATTCGTTTTATATTATCGCCTGCATGTCTTCCATTAACGCT
>OY744528.1:3182500-3200000 GCA_963556195.1 Sepiola atlantica | reverse complement strand
AAAATGAATCGTGGACGAGTCCATTGTGGGTGGGACGTTGAGAAAGAAAGAAAGAAAGCGGCTTGATAACTGTTAAAAATGAGAAGGTTCTGCAGTGCAAGCGAGACTTGAAAGGCGGCGGTTTCAGAAACGTGAAGAGCCAGAGCGCTTGGTGATCGGAGTATCGAAGTACCAGAAGAATGGATGTTTATCGATGTTTATGGCACCGATGAAGCTTTATTGGTTATGGTACCAAGCCCATTTTGCTGTTAAGCCTTCGTGTCCGCTGACTAAAAATGCGACTGATAAGCAAGTTGGTACCGTGAAGGAATCCCCTGACTTGTATTTCATCAAACAGACAATTGGAAGTGCTTGTGGAACAATTGCTTCAGTTCACGCTCGGATAGACAATGCAGAGCAAATTGCTTTCCAATCGGATGTATATATGAACGAGTTTCCAGCGGAAACCAAGTCTGTGACCTCAGCAAGAAAAAGACTTTCATGAGACAAAAATATGTCAAAAGATTTGTTTTATATGTGCGTGCATAACCGGCGTAAACCATGCGGTGATGGGAAATAAAGAAAACCAAAGTTTTTTCCGTATACGTTCTGTTCTTTGTTATTCTTGTTGGATCTTACTGGGTACCCCGAAAGAACTGGTAATGCAATACTTTATTTGAATGTTCTCTAATGAACTTGCTTATCTGGTGCCCCTTCGATGCAAATACACTAGACCCACCCGACCATCAGCTAAATCCCATCCATTCACTGTGGCGAAACCAAGATGCCGGAGAGTCTTCTGCTCCAATAACTTCTTTTCTCGAACTGTCGGCCTTTGGAACTCCCTCCATGCTCCCTGTTTCCCCAACATGCAGAAATTTTAAACTAATGTGAACAAGCATCTCGCTGAACAGCTCCTAATTTAAGATTACCCCCTCCAAACTTTCACTTTAATTCTCAGTAGCTCCTTACATCTACAGTAGCAACTTGCTTTGTTTGAGGTGTACTACGTTAAAAAATAAACAAATAGACAAAGAAAACAATACAATACACGTGCGTTGTCAGGGTCGTAGACAGAGAAGATACGTTAACAATGAAGGAAATACGTTTGTTAGTTGTGGTGTGCTGGAAATTTGGGCGACTGTCACCAGAAAAGAGAAATCTAATACGATTGCTACCTGTGTTTGCAAAAGCTATGCCAAGACGAAAGCAAGTCAGACATGTTCGCCCTCCTTGAAGAACACACAATAAAGACGATGGATTTGGTTCAAACTTCTTATTTCTGAAGATGGAAGCGTATTCTCCGCTGAGCTGGCCAGAATAATCTTTAGAAAATAACTCGGATATCAGTCCAAGGGAGATAATCTTGATAATTTTGCATGACAATCCTAAAATAAACTAAAGATTACCCCAATTAGTCAGTATCTAATATTTCCTTTATTGTTATTTGCTAAAAAAACTCTGGCTATATCCTTAAAAAGACTGAAAAAATCCACTCTCACTCTTAATTTTTAAAAATTCACTTCTTTACAGATCTTCTTTTTTGTTTCATTTTACTTCAGTTGAACTCCTCAGAAATCAAATAGGGGCCCCTTCATGGGGCTAACAATTAATCTATATATGAGATACATAGATATTCGAATATTCTATTAAAGTTCTCCTTTATTTCTCAAACGTTTAGTTAATAAAGAAGTTGTGAACATTAATTTTTATCTCCCAAATTGACCAGTTAACTATGTTGTAGTCTTTCTTGTGGTCTCTTGGTCTTACCAGACTCCAGGACAAGAATTCATCTAGTCTGATGGAGTACACAGCTAAGTGTTGTTACTTGAAGTAACATCACTAGGAGAAGGTGCACTATTCCTCGTATAAAAAGTGTATATCTGTTCTGAGGGGATCTTATTTGTGCTGCGAATAATGTTATTTTCAATATTTGGTCAGGGTTTACTTGTCGGGTGAATTATCCTCATGTCAGGTTGTCCTGACAAACCCTTGTATAGAGAGTCTGAAGACACTCGAGGTTAATGTCTAGTAGGTAATACAAAGTCCTCTAGTTGGTAATGCGTATTTGTGTATGTATTGTATACGCATCATTATGAAATGCCCAAACTGTGTAACACACAGGTCAATATAAAGTGTTCAAGTGATTTACAAGACGTTGGTGTTTCCGGAAAACAAACTATTGTATATTTTTTGTTTTTGTTTTGTATTCCATTATTTTATAAAAAAATGAGCAAACGAAATAGATAAAAAAGAAAATAGCAGAAAGGTGGGAAAACACAAATCGATCTCCATAGCAGAATAAGCAGAGATCAATTTACTCGATAGACATAAACAATGGTTTGAAAATCAGTCGACTGCGGCGATGGCGAGATGGATCGATGGCGAAGAATCAAGGATTCTTTTTAAAACACCAGAAAATGAAAAACTTTTTTTTTACAAATTGAAGGCATCATTACTGGCTTCCATCGCAAGGTCCCCTTCATCTGCCAACAATTGTGTTCGAATAGAATTTCGTTTCAATTTTTCTTTTTTTAAAGAATAATTATCTTTATTTTATTTTATAGCGTCACGTGTTTTTCATATTGGGTTTCATTTCAGCGCATCCCCTTCTCGGATTGTTCGTCTAAAAAGGTTTTTATTTTTTTCCGCGAAAAGGAAACTTGATTTATCGAGAATTAGAATAAACGTATGACATTCTGCAGAAATCCTTGTTGGAATAATGCAGAGATATTTTAAAATAAAAAGAAAGCAAAAACCAAAACCAACAAAGGAGAAGAACTAAAAGGTTCACTTTTTATTCCTTTATTTTAATTTTGCTTATTTTTTATGCATTTATTTATTTGCTCGGGTGTTTATAGTTTACAAGAAACCAAATATCTTATATTGAATATTGTAAAGAAACAATGATTGTCAAAAGTATAGTTATTTCTCTACTAAAATATTGTCTTTCATAAAATCGATCTTATTATAATGATGACTTGGAATATGTCTAAAACCAAAACAACGTTTAAGCATCATCATCTAGTCGTAGTGGTGTCACGGATCCTCCCGAGTCTATCATGTAATCTCGTTCAATCCTCCATCACATCTGATAGGTCTTCATAGGTGCATTGTGAGTCTTATGTTAGTTGTTTGATGTAGGTTCTGTGCGGGCTACCTACTAAGCAACCTCCCTGTTTTGGACATTCACAGAAAAACATCGCTGATGATTTGATCTTTAACCCTCCAGCAACGTGCAGCAAATCTGGTTCTTTTTGCTCTGATCATGGCTGAAATCTGAGAGAGGTGTCCATAGAGTTGCTCCCGCGTGGGGTGCTGTCTCCAGGAGATGTTAAGAGCAGCTCTTAGCATTCTGGTGTATACACTATCAATTTTCTTCTCCAATCTTTTGATGAAAGTCCAAGTGCTACTTCCATATACGAGTACCGATGCAGCAATGGCTTCAATAAAGTCACGTTTAATCTTGGTAGGAAGACTTGACTTCGAGATCGCTTTCATATTGTCAACTTCTACCCAGGCCTTTCTGATTCGTACCTTCAGTTCACATTCTGCAATTTTCTTGGCAACTTTACTACCAAGATAGGTAAACTCGTCAGCATTTTTTAGACAAGTCCCACTTAAGGAATAGATATTTCAGGATAATATGCTCTGTTTTGTTTGTGTTGACAAAAAAGCCCAAACCAATTTGATGTTTCTTCAAGATAATGTAGTATGGCTTTTGCCTATCCAGTTGTATTAACACAAATTTCAATGCCATCAGCATATCCTGCGTCTGTGATTTTCTCTGCTTGATGCCTTCTGCTTTTTGCAGGTACCAATGTCAAGCTATTTTCTTTTAACTTGTCAACTGACATACGAAGGATAAGGTCAAGGCGAATTATAAATAGATAGGGAGCTATAGTATCACCTTGAAGAACACCCGCAGTGGCTTAAAAAAAGGCGGTGTCTCCATCAGGCGATCGATCCATAGACTGACTACATTTAATTAAGAATATTATGTCAGATTGTATAAAGATGATTAATGTTATTGATTCTAGAAAATTAGCGGTTTTCTTTTTTGTTCGTTTTTAATGATTGCCAGGGAGAAGTGCCTCTTCGCTCAGCAACACGATTATCCTCACTGCTTTTTTGTCAACTCTTGACCATGACAAAATATCCACTTCTCTTATTCTCTCTCTCTTTCTCTCTCTCTCTGTCTCTCTTTCACTCTCTCTCTCTGTCCCTCTTTCTCTCTCTCTCTTTCTCTCTCTCTCTCTCTTTCCCTCTCGCTCTCTCTTTCTCTTTCTCTCTATCTCTCTCTCTTTCTCTCTCTCTCTCTATCTTACTCTCTCCCTTTTCTCTCTCTCTCTCTCCCTTTTCTCTCTCTCTCTCCTTCTCTCTCTCTCTCTCTATATATATATATATATCATATCTCTCTCTCTCTCTCTCTCTCTATATATATATATATATATATATATATATATATATATATCCCTCTCTCTCCATCTCTATCTCTGACGCTGTGGTATCCGTCTAGAGAAATGAGACACATTTGTATATCTCAGCTTCACATACACTATATAACAGTCACAATCGATGAGAACTCGATACCTTTTCTTCACTCATATATTGATTTATGTCTGTACTTGATCCTGTTTGTCGCAATCATATATGGCGGGGTTTTTTGTTGTTCAAATTGTCCCACAATTTGAAAGTATACATTTCTATCCCAAGTCTCCGTTTATGCCGACTAAAATATTAAATTAATAATCCCAATTATAACAACCCGAAATAAATAAAGGCATCAGCGTTCACTATTGCTTACTAAAAAGCCATTTGTTCGCCCTGCGTATGTTGTTCTACAAGAAGCCTAGACACTTTTAGAAGTGTTTGTATCAGTTTTACGGCATATCAACCTAATTTTGAATTATTTATTACCGAAACACAATTCCTATTGAAAAGGTTGCATTGCCTACGCTTAATTTGACACATGTTGTTAATTTGCCAATAACTGATATATTTCCCAACAGTATTAGAATTTCCCGTTAGGCTGAAAAGCATATAATGTTATCGAGAATCAATTTCCGTTAGTTTCGGGGGTGCATGTGCTATATGTTGTATTTCGAACTCATTCGATGTTCACGTGTGATCTCATGTAAATGCAACTTTACAATTAACCCTGGGATATATACTTTGGACAATGGTATCGGAAGAAGAATTTAAGTGCATGATTTTGAGTGAGCTTGAAAAAAAGACACTCTCGGAGCACATCTTAAAATGTGCATAATTGTTGTACTCTGCAAGATAATTCAAACTTCACCGGTTGGGAAGTAGAGTACAGACAAGGCGGTGTTGCATCGTATTTTTTTGTTTTCCTTTAACTAGGTTCACCCTAAATAATGCAAGTTACCACTGTAGACGTAAGGGGCGCCTGAGAATAAGGGTGAACATTTAGGGGATCATCTTAAATTGGGAGCTGTGCAGTAGTTAGAATTATTTGTATTGTAGGCATCAGTTTGAAAATGTCCAAATATTCATAACGTCCAATGTATACTTATCAATTATACTTGCGGCTATTTGATTGAAGTCGACATCAAGTTAATTGAATATTGAGACGCTATTTGGAAAATCGAATCCGCATTGATTTTATTCCCTCCCCCCTCACACACCTCAAGGTGCAGATTATTATTCGTTTTTCTTTTTGGTTATTAAAAAAAAATGCTTTCAATATTTTTTTTGATTATTTCGTCCGCTAATGGTTTAATTCATTGACAAGAAACATTTTTAAGAATTTCTCAAAGTCTTTTTTTTATTTTTATCAAGTTTTTTTTTTCTCTCACGTTTTTGTCATGTGCATTATTTTTTACTTATTTTTTTTAATGGTTTTATTTTTAAGGTAGGTTTTATTTATTTTTATTTTTTGTTCCGCACCTTTTCAGCTGCTAAAAAATATGATGAAAAGTTTTTAGCAATTTTTCAGCTGCTAAAAAATATGATGAAAAGTTTTTAGCAATTTTTTTTGGTGACGAAAATGTGTTTTTCGTGCACATTTCTAATATCAGTATTTAAAGATCAAAGTATTTTAACTTTCTTTCTTGGATATCTCTCCCCTCTTTCTCTTTCTTTCTCTTTCTTTCTTTTTCTCTTTTTCCCTTTCTCTCCCCCTCTCTCTTTCTTTCTTTTTTCTCCCTTTCTCTCTCTCTTTCTTTTTCTCTTTCTCCCTATGTCTCCCTCTCTCTTTCTTTTTCTCTTTCTCACTTTTTCTCCCTCTCTCTTTCTTTTTCTCTTTCTCCCTTTCTCTCCCCCTCTCTCTTTCTTTCTTTTTTTCTCCCTTTCTCTTTCTCTTTCTTTTTCTCTTTCTCCCTATTTCTCCCTCTCTCTTTCTTTTTCTCTTTCTCCCTTTTTCTCTCTCTCTCTTTCTTTTTCTCTTTCTCCCTTTCTCTCCCTCTCTCTCTTTCTTTCCTTTTCTCCTTTTCCATTTCTCTCCCTCTCCTTTCCTTTTCTTTTTCTCTCTTTCTCTCCCTCTCACTTTCCTTTTCTTTTTCTCTCTTTCTTTCTTTTTCTCTTTCTCCCTATCTCCCTTTCTCTCCCCCTCTCTTTCTTTTTCTCTTTCTCCCAATCTCCCTTTCTCTCCCCCTCTCTTTCTTTTTCTCTTTCTCTCCCTCTCACTTTCCTTTTCTTTTTCTCTCTTTCTTTCTTTTTCTCTTTCTCCCTATCTCCCTTTCTCTCCCCTCTCTTTCTTTTTCTCTTTCTCCCTTTCTCTCTTGCTGTCCATCTCTCCTTTTTTATCTTTTATTTATCTCTTTCTTTTCCTCTCTTTCTTCTTTTCATTCTTTCTTTTTTTCTTCCGCTTTCTCTCTATCTTTCTACATTCCTCTTTCTCTATTTCTCTCCCCCCTCTCTATCTCTTTCTCTCGCTCGTTCTCTCTCGTTTTCTTTCGTTCTATTTTCTTTCTTTCTTCTTTTTCTTCCCCCCCTCTTACCTATTTTACTCTCTTTTTTCTCTCTGAACATCTCTTTCCCTCTCGACATCTCTATCTTTCTCACTGCCCTTCTCTTTCTTTCTTTTTTTCTTTCTTTCTTTCTTCCTCTCCTATATTTCTTTTCTTTCTCTTTCTTTCTCACTCTCCCCTTCTCTCTCTTACTCTTTCACTTCCATCTTTTTTTCCTCAAACAATCTCTCACCCTTTCAGTCTCATAAAGTAATTACCAATTCCATTAAATCAGGAATAATTTTGTTCAGTTTTTGACCGAATTTCTCATATCAACTATTCTTATTCACATTAGTTACAGATTATGAAAGTTTTGAGATAAGGATTAATAATTTGAAGCATCTTCCCGAACTTGGGAATCCCGATTTCTACAGAATAATCACCAAGTTCGAATAGCTAGCCTTAAGAAGGTTGAAAGTTACATCGACAATAACCTTGTGCACATAAAACCAAGCTGAGAATTTTAGTCGGAATAATACAAATAATAAATCCTCATCTAAATAATTCCAAAATATAATCTTGCTATTTTATCTATTATATAAAGGCGAAACGTATGTTTGTATGTTTGTATGTTTGTATGCATTGAAAAGGCTCCCAAGATACTGGACAGAAACCATAAAGTTGAGATTTTCTGAATTGATCAGCTTCCGGCCAAATAATATCCAAAAAATGAAAAAAAAACATCGATTTATTCGTATAGAAATGGTCCAAAACGTGTGACGGGGTGTCACTAAATTCACTCGGAGATATGATCGGCGCATACGTATGCGAATTAAACGCATGTCAGCTTCAGACTTTGTTTAAGTGACCTATTTTTCGAGATATTTTATACTCGCTTCTGTGGTCCAGTGTTTGTTGGCGAAGGTCCAAGATTTAAAGGTTTAGGTTTCGATCACAGTCGACTCCCAGGATTTTTTTTAGCGGTAACCTTGATATACATCGAACAGGAGAGGTGGAGACGGTCAATACTTAATTTTGTCCCGGGTAGAGGAGGGGAGTGATAGGGTTAGGGGAGGGAGGGAAGAACGAGCGAGAAGAAAGTGGGGTGACGGAGACCGGGGGAAAACCGGATGAAGGGCGACCAGGGAAGACATACTTTTGCCTGCAGAGGAGGAGAGAAAACGTGGGGAGCGGAATAGCCCCTCACCGGGCAACGTAAGGTACCACTGTTAGTATTTAATAATATTCAATTAAAAATAACCCTGTAAAAACGAAAATTTGCTCCTTCTATCTCAGGAATCGGGATTCCAACCGACCCCTCAACATCACGTGGTATCAAATACAACTTTAAGAATCGCACCAACCCTGTATACGTGCGCGTAACCGTAGGCCGCACCCTCTCATTACCTAAACATACTAAAAGACAAAAATGAAAGTCATCTCCCGAAACAATATCTAACGGAACCCGATCAACTCCAAGTGCGGCGCTACATCACACACACTAAGATGTACTGACATTGATTTCCCTCTACTATCCCCAAGCGGAGTATGCGTGTTCAGTTTGAGAGAGATCAACGCATGCTAAACAATTGAACCCAGCATTGAACAACACCTGCCGCTTGATCCCTGGCTGCCTGACGCCTACCAACCTGAACAACCTACATCTCGCTGGACTTCCCTCTGCAAATGTAAGACGAGAAGTTGCAAGCCGAGTGGAACTAACACAGACAACAAGTGATCAAAGCCATCTTTTTAATCAACGTGAGTTAACGGTCCAACAACTGAAGCCAAGGAGAAGATTTCTCAGCCATGACGAACTCCTTACAATATCTCAGGAAGAAACCAGACTACAGCTGTGGACCAGACGGCTAGAAAAAAGTACACTCTCTTTTACTGACATGGGAATCTCCCCTTCTGAATGGGGCAATCAAAAATTGCTATACACAGATGGGTCTACAAAATCGATTTAACTATCTGGGAATGTGGAGATGATGACGATGTGATGCAACATTGCATTGTCTGCCCTCTACTACAAAACTAGTGAAACCTGAAAGATCATGTAGAGTGCAACGACAGTGCTAAAGAACATCAAGATGGCAACGAAAGTGCTAAAGATCTTGTAGAGTGCAACGACAGTGCTAAAGAACATGAAGAGTGCAACGAAAGTGCTAAAAGTAACGTGAAAAGTGCAACGAAAGTGCTAAAGATCTTGTAGAGTGCAACGAAAGTGCTAAAGATCATGTAGAGTGCAACGAAAGTGCTAAATAACATGAAGAGTGTAACGAAAGTGCTAAAGAACATGAAGAGTGTAACGAAAGTGTTTAAGAACATCAAGAGGGCAACGAAAGTGCTAAAGATCTTGTAGAGTGCAACGACAGTGCTAAAGAACATGAAGAGTGCAACGAAAGTGCTAAAGAACATGAAGAGTGCAACGACAGTGCTAAAGAAGATGAAGAGTGCAACAAAAGTGCTAAAGATCATGTAGAGTGCAACGAAAGTGCTAAAAAAAATGAAGAGTGCAACGACAGTGCTAAAGAACATGAAGAGTGCAACGAAAGTGCTAAAGATTTTGTAGAGTGCAACGAAAGTGCTAAAGATCATGTAGAGTGCAACGAAAGTGCTTAAGAACATCAAGAGGGCAACGAAAGTGCTAAAGAACATGAAAGGTGCAACGACAGTGCTAAAGAACACGAAGCGTGTAACGACAGTGCTAAAGAACATGAAGAGTGTAACGAAAGTGCTAAAGAACATGAACAGTGTAACGAAAGGGCTAAAAAACATGAAGAGTGTTACGAAAGTGCTAAAGAACATGAAGAGTGCAACGAAAGTGCTAAAGATCATGTAGAGTGCAACGAAAGTGCTAAAGAACATGAAGAGTGTTACGAAAGTGCTAAAGAACATGAACAGTGCAACGAAAGTGCTAAAGATCATGTAGAGTGCAACGACAGTGCTAAAGAACATCAAGAGGGCAACGAAAGTGCTAAAGATCTTGTAGAGTGTAACGAAAGTGCTAAAGAACATGAAGAGTGTAACGAAAGTGCTAAAAAACATGAAGAGTGTAACGAAAGTGCTAAAAAACATGAAGAGTGCAACGAAAGTGCTAAAAAACATGAAGAGTGCAACGAAAGTGCTAAAAAACATGAAGAGTGCAACGACAGTGCTAAAGAACATGAAAGGTGCAACGACAGTGCTAAAGAACACGAAGCGTGTAACGAAAGTGCTAAAGAACATGAAGAGTGTAACGAAAGTGCTAAAAAACATGAAGAGTGCAACGAAAGTGCTAAAAAACATGAAGAGTGCAACGAAAGTGCTAAAAAACATGAAAGGTGCAACGACAGTGCTAAAGAACATGAAGAGTGTAACGAAAGTGCTAAAGAACATGAACAGTGTAACGAAAGGGCTAAAAAACATGAAGAGTGTTACGAAAGTGCTAAAGAACATGAAGAGTGCAACGAAAGTGCTAAAGATCATGTAGAGTGCAACGAAAGTGCTAAAGAACATGAAGAGTGTTACGAAAGTGCTAAAGAACATGAACAGTGCAACGAAAGTGCTAAAGATCTTGTAGAGTGCAACGACAGTGCTAAAGAACATCAAGAGGGCAACGAAAGTGCTAAAGATCTTGTAGAGTGTAACGAAAGTGCTAAAGAACATGAAGAGTGTAACGAAAGTGCTAAAAAACATGAAGAGTGTAACGAAAGTGCTAAAAAACATGAAGAGTGCAACGAAAGTGCTAAAAAACATGAAGAGTGCAACGAAAGTGCTAAAAAACATGAAGAGTGCAACGAAAGTGCTAAAGATCTTGTAGAGTGCAACGACAGTGCTAAAAAACATGAAGAGTGCAACGAAAGTGCTAAAGATCATGTAGAGTGCAACGAAAGTGCTAAAAAACATGAAGAGTGCAACGAAAGTGCTAAAGATCATGAAGAGTGAAACGACAGTGCTAAAGAACATGAAGAGTGCAACGAAAGTGCTAAAGATCATGTAGAGTGCAACGACAGTGCTAAAGATCATGTAGAGTGCAACGAAAGTGCTAAAGATCATGTAGAGTGCAACGAAAGTTCTAAAGATCATGTAGAGTGTAAGGAAAGTTCTAAAGAACATGAAGAGTGCAACGAAAGTGCTAAAGAACCGTGTAAAATGTGTGAAACTGCCTAATGACCACATGCTTCAAAGACACGGACAGAACTAGAAATTCTAAAAAGATTTATAAAGTTTAGATTTTAAAAGAGATGCTACTGTATACCTTAATAAGAAAACAAATGAATCATAATACTGCCTTTAAACGTTTGACTTCTAAAAGTGTGTGAAATATTTTAGAAACTGTGTGTGTGTGTGTGTGCGTGCATTTAAACCGAGAGACCGAAATAGTCAACATGTGCGGCGCTTTTCTCATGATGATTGACGGGACATGACCTTTTCCTGCTTTTGAAAATTCCAATTCTTATAAATAGATCGTTGGAATACGAATAATATCTTACACGCTATAGATTTTTGTTTTCACTTAAGATTATGAAGACATTCAAGAATATTCCTAAAATATAAAATGTGGAATTGTACAAAATATATGATACCAAGTTTGAAAAGCAGTCAGAAATTACATTGCATCTCTCTCTCTTTTTCTCTCTCTCTCTCTTATATTTATATTTATATATATATATATATACTTATATATATATATATATACATATATATATACATATATATATATATACATATATATATATATACATATATATATATACATATATATATATATATATATATATATATATATATATATATATAAATAAGTGTGTGTGTGTGTGCGTGTATATGTTTTCTCATAGGTAAAAGAAAAGAAAGTGACATGCACATGTTCGAGTTGCATATGAATACTCAAATCTATATCGGTTCCAAAATGAACGTGACCAAAAGTTAAAAAATGTAAAATTCTTCATTCGCTTTTTTCATCGACTATTCCGGGATATAAAACTCTCAGAAAAATGTGCTTAATTTTACTAAACAATCTAAAATGGATGAAAGTGCATCTTCGGTAAACCGTTTCGAATATCATCATCGTTTGTTAAACAGCAAATCAAGCCTTTGAGGCTTATTTGCTGTTGGTTATGTGATAAATTACCCACGAGAATAATTATCAAAAGATAGGGCTTTTTATTCAAGTTATTATTAATGAAATATATCATCGGAGAATGATAATTTTTGGACGACCTTCATCTTTCATCAGCTCGGTAAGTTTTGTAAGCTTTGTAAGTTTTGTAAGTATTGTTAGTATTGTAAGTTTTGTAAGTTTTGTAAGTATTGTAAGTATTGTAAGTTTTGTAAGTTTTGTAAGTATTGTAAGTATTGTAAGTATTGTTAGTATTGTAAGTATTGTAAGTTTTGTAAGTTTTGTAAGTATTGTAAGTATTGTAAGTATTGTTAGTATTGTCAGTTTTGTAAGTTTAGTAAGTATTGTAAGTTTTGTAAGTTTTGTAAGTATTGTAAGTATTGTAAGTATTGTAAGTTTTGTAAGTATTGTAAGTTTTGTAAGTTTTGTAAGTATTGTAAGTTTTGTAAGTATTGTAAGTTTTGTAAGTATTGTAAGTATTGTAAGTTTTGTAAGTATTGTAAGTTTTGTAAGTATTGTAAGTATTGTAAGTTTTGTAAGTATTGTAAGTTTTGTAAGTATTGTAAGTATTGTAAGTATTGTAAGTTTTGTAAGTTTTGTAAGTGTAGTGACCCCGTAAACATTCCGGAACGATTACACGAACTCGGAGTTTAAAGTTTACAGTGTATTGAGATAAAGAATAATATCACAGTTACCAAGAGTATTTGTACGTCTGTCTTGACATCCAGTATTAGACTGTGTTGTTTACAACACTAAGAGGCATGTGTTCCCAGTATTTATATTGAGTAAAAGAGTTTCTGTTGTCCATAAGGAATGCGAACACCTGTAGAAATTTATCCGTTATTTTTAAACGCGTTCTTTTGTTAGAAAGAAAATGATGTTTGTTTTACACGAAAACCTCCGCCGTTTCTAATTCGACTGGAGTCAGTTCCGAATAGAATTTATGGTAAGGTGTCTTTTTTAAGTCGACTAGATTTGTCATTTCAATGAATTTTAAATTATTGCGTTTCGATGATATCTGATAACAAACAGAAATCTCAGCAAAACATTTCATCCGACGATAATATTAAATAAGAAAGTATGAAAATAAACAGAAGCTTTGACAGTTTGACAAATATCTCAAAATTATTATGATGCTATCTGTTTCTATGATTTTTCTGATTCTAAATACATATATCTATCTATCTATCTATCTATATATATATATATATATATATATATATATATATATATATATATATATATATATATATATATATATATACAATAATATTTATAAATAAATATTAATTATTTAAATACTTACAGGCATATATATATATATGTATATACTTTTCCGCCTGATGAGATCTTAGTTTCTAATAACTATTGATCGATGACATCGACATGCCAATGTAGCGCATATCTCAAAATTATTATGATGCTATCTGTTTCTATGATTTTTCTAATTCTCTATACATATATCAATCAATCTATCTATCTCTATATATATATATTATATATATATATATATACTTTTCCGCCTGATGAGATCTTAGTTTCTAATAACTATTGATCGATAACATCGACATGCCAATGTAGTGGATATCTCAAAATTATTATTATGCTATCTGTTTCTATTATTTTTCTAATTCTGTATCTATCTATCTATCTATCTATATGTATATATATATATATATATATATATATATATATAATATATATATTATATATATATATATATATATATATATATATATATATATATATTATATATACTTTATTCCGTCTGATGGGATCTTAGTTTCTAATAACTATTGATCGATAACATCGACATGCCAATGTAGCGGATACTTTTACACGTCGGCATAAATAAAAATAGTCATCCACAGATAGACAGACTGTATCATAGCTTTTCAGTGTGACTAGATAAGACTAGCACATCTCCCTAGCTAAGGATCGAACCTTTAACCATCTAGTTGATAATCATCAGCTCTATCCATTAGGCCAACGGAAGAAGCACTCGTAAATGATATCTACAATCTCTATTCATATATACACTGACCGCCGCTTCACCTTGCTCAATTTGTTAACTTACAAAGAAGCTTTGTATTATGCTAAGCAACAACAGCAGTTGATATCATCCAGCGACAGGGCTCAACCCGAAGAGAACGGCCTCTATTATCATATATATATATATATATATATATATATATATATATATATATATATATATATATATATATATACGTGTGTGTGTGTGTGTGTGTGCGTGTATATGTTTTCTCATAGGTAAAAGAAAAGAAACTGACATGCACATGTTCGAGTTGCATATGAATACTCAAATCTATATCGGTTCCAAAATGAACGTGACCAAAAGTTAAAAAATGTAAAATTCTTCATTCGCTTTTTTCATCGACTATTCCGGGATATAAAACTCTCAGAAAAATGTGCTTAATTTTACTAAACAATCTAAAATGGATGAAAGTGCATTTTCGGTAAACCGTTTCGAATATCATCATCGTTTGTTAAACAGCAAATCAAGCCTTTGAGGCTTATTTGCTGTTGGTTATGTGATAAATTACCCACAAGAATAATTATCAAAGGATAGGGCTTTTTATTCAAGTTATTATTAATGAAATATATCATCGGAGAATGATAATTTTTGGACGACCTTCATCTTTCATCAGCTCGGTAAGTTTTGTAAGCTTTGTAAGTTTTGTAAGTATTGTTAGTATTGTAAGTTTTGTAAGTTTAGTAAGTATTGTAAGTTTTGTAAGTTTAGTAAGTATTGTAAATTTTGTAAGTTTTGTAAGTATTGTAAGTATTGTAAGTATTGTAAGTTTTGTAAGTATTGTAAGTTTTGTAAGTTTTGTAAGTATTGTAAGTATTGTAAGTTTTGTAAGTATTGTAAGTATTGTAAGTATTGTAAGTTTTGTAAGTTTTGTAAGTATAGTGGCCCCGTAAACATTCCGGAACGATTACACGAACTCGGAGTTTAAAGTTTACAGTGTATTGAGATAAAGAATAATATCACAGTTACCAAGAGTATTTGTACGTCTGTCTTGACATCCAGTATTAGACTGTGTTGTTTACAACACTAAGAGGCATGTGTTCCCAGTATTTATATTGAGTAAAAGAGTTTCTGTTGTCCATAAGGAATGCGAACACCTGTAGAAATTTATCCGTTATTTTTTAACGCGTTCTTTTGTTAGAAAGAAAATGATGTTTGTTTTACACGAAAACCTCCGCCGTTTCTAATTCGACTCGATTCAGTTCCGAATAGAATTTATGGTAAGGTGTCTTTTTTTAAGTCGACTAGATCTGTCATTTCAATGAATTTTAAATTATTGCGTTTCGATGATATCTGATAACAAACAGAAATCTCAGCAAAACATTTCATCCGACGATAATATTAAATAAGAAAGTATGAAAATAAACAGAAGCTTTGACAGTTCGACAAATATCTCAAAATTATTATGATGCTATCTGTTTCTATGATTTTTCTGATTCTGTATACATATATCTATCTATCTATCTATCTATCTATCTATCTATCTATCTATATTATATATATATATATATATATATATATATATATATATATATATATATATGTATACTTTTCTACCTGATGAGATCTTAGTTTCTAATAACTATTGAACGATAACATCGACATGCCAATGTAGCGGATATCTCAAAATGATTATGATGCTATCTGTTTCTATTATTTTTCTAATTCTGTATACATATATCTATCTATCAATCTATATTATATATATATATATATATATATATATATATATATGTATACTTTTCCGCCTGATGAGATCTTAGTTTTTAATAACTATTGATCGATAACATCGACATGCCAATGTAGCGGATATCTCAAAATTATTATGATGCTATCTGTTTCTATTATTTTTCTAATTCTGTATACATCTATCTATCTATCTATCTATCTATCTATCTATCTATCTATCTATCTATATATATATATATATATATATATATATATATATATATATATATATACAGGGTGTTTCAAAAGTCTTGGGAACATTACAAATGCGTATATCTCATGAACTATTCCTGGTAGAAAAATGAAATTGGTGCCATTTTAAAGCTTGCTTAATCAAGTTCTAGGTCATACTAATGATTTTCGTGTTATCTTTCCAGGTGCAGTAATGGCGTTCTCTAAACAAGACAAGGCATTTTGCGTCCTCCAATTTGCAAAGACTGAATCGTGGACATGTGTTCAGCGTGCATTTCGCAGGAAATTTAAAAAAGAAGCCCCTGAAAGGAAATCCATTGTCAGATGGCATGCTAAATTTGTGAAAGATGGGTGTTTGTGCCCAAGTAAGCGAACAGGTCGCCTTTCAACTTCAGAAGATGCAGTTGAGCAAGTTCGGACAGCCTTTCAGCGGAACCCCCGTAAATCAGTGAGAAGAGCCAGCAGGGAACTTCAGCTTGCTCCAGCAACTGTCTGGCGTGTCTTAAGGAAACGACTGCAAATGGTACCTTACAAGCTCAAGTTGGTCCAAAAGTTGAAGGACACTGATAAGCCACTTCGCCGTGACTTTTGCATTGCAATGCAAGAGAAGTTGGAAGATAACGACTTTGATGACCGGCTTGTTTTTAGCGATGAGGCGACCTTCCATCTGAATGGCAAAGTTAACAAGCATAACACTCGCATATGGGGTACTGAGAATCCTCATGAACTTCTTGAGCACGAGCGAGATTCACCAAAAGTGAACGTGTTTTGTGCAATTTCCAAGAAAGGTGTCTATGGACCGTTCTTCTTTGAAGAGGCAACTATCACTGGTGAATCCTATCTCAACATGCTGGAAGACTGGTTAATGGCTCAGTTGGAACAAGCAGAATCTGATGACTTCATTTTTCAACAAGATGGTGCACCACCACACTGGAGTCTTAGAGTAAGGCAGTTTCTTAACACAAGGCTGCCTGGTAGATGGATTGGGAGATCTGGGCGAGGTGATGACGTTCTAGGTCTCCAGATCTTACCCCGTGTGACTTTTTCCTTTGGGGCTTTGTCTAGCAACAAGTCTATGTGCCGCCCCTTCCAAGAGATATTGACGAACTAAAGGCTCGAGTAACGGCAGTTGTGGGAACCATTGACGTCAAGATGCTGGAACGCGTTTGGCAGGAAATGGACTATCGACTAGATGTCTGCCGTGTGACGAATGGTGCTCATATTGAGCAACTTTGAAGATTCCCCACAAAACTTGAAACTTTAACCTTTCCAACGGTACCAATTTCATTTTTCAACTCCTAATAGTTTTTGAGTTATTAAAAATCGTTATGTTCCCAAGACTTTTGAAACACCCTGTATATACAATAATATTTACCAATAAATATTAATTATTTAAATACTTACAGACATATATATATATATATATATATATATATATATATATATATATATATATATATATATATGTATATACTTTTCCTCCTGATGAGATCTTAGTTTCTAATAACTATTGATCGATAACATCGA
>OY744528.1:3177500-3180000 GCA_963556195.1 Sepiola atlantica | reverse complement strand
TAAAACAAAGTAAATATTCAAATATAAAAAAATAAAATAAAAAAATGATATATATATATTATCAAAACTAACAGTTTATCGAACACCATACACCTAACCAACATTACACTAATATTCTAAACACCAATCATATATTTAACATAATATTAAAATAAAACTTAACTTAATTTATATTTCCTGTGAAACTGCTTTTTTGCTGCGGTCTATATCTGGCAGCCATTTTGTTTTGTATTATTCTCTACACAGTCGGAGAAGAATAAAATATTATTCTTCTTCTGGTCTAATTATTTTTGAAAAAGGGATGTCTTTTCCCGAAATATCAAATAGTGATTTTTAATCACCCGGACATCACACGAACAGCTAAAACACTCTTGCTGTTATGTAAGGAGAAAAAAAATAAATAAATAAAAGGAAAAAAAAGGAAAAATAAATAGTAAGTCTTATATCGTATTCGATTTATTTTTATTGTTTTTGTTCCTTTCCTTTCAACTTGCATCTTACCCGGAATTGCATTGCCCACAGCCTTTCAATAACTTACTACTACTATACCCAGCAATGCTTCAAGCAAACTACCATTCTCTACTATATATATATATATATATATATATATATATATATATATATATATATATATATATATATATATTTGAAAAAAAAAGAAAAAACAAGAGATACTTTTTATGTATTCATCAACGTTTCGTCTTTATTGTAAGACTTCTTCAGGATGATTATTTTAAGAAAAATGTCATGCAAGTACATCGAAATATTGGATTGACATGATGGGTTGATAAGGAGAAGTAGTAGCCATGGCTACTGTGAGCGCTGGACCAGGGTCCAGGCTGCGAGAAGTCAGTCAGTAGAAGAGAGTAAAATGAATATGGACAGCTTTGAGTGGGTACATTAAGGCAGCAGTGAAAAAGAGGAGGGGTGGGAGTGTTAGTGAATTTGTCTTAGGGTGGGAGAGAGGGGGTTGCTTAAGTTTTTGTCGTGGTAAGGTGTGGCATGTATTTTGAGGGGCTGGGGAAAGAGGCGGGAAGAGGAGAACTCTGTGTTTTTGGTATGTAGGTGGTATCATAGTTTTAGAAAAAGATTTGAAGAAATGAAGATAATTTGAAAATAGGCGGGATGGGTGGGTAAAAGTATGAAAGAGGTAGTCGAAAGGGTAGGATGGGTGAGGGGGAGAGGGGAGATTTTGTTGTGGTTAGGTGTGAAATTTTTGTAGGGTAGGGGTATATATATATATATACAGATAGGGAAACAGAGTGCAGAGAGGGAATGACAAATGCAGGCAATTCGAGGAAAGAAGCTTTTGGAGTTGAAAGTTCTCCAGCATCTGGGTACCTCCACAGTGAATGGATAGGATTTAGCTGATTGTCGGGTTCGTCGAGTGTATTGACGCCGAGGGAGCACCAGAGCTGTAAGTTCATCGGAGCACATTCTATTGAAGTACCTGTAAAACAAGCACAAGGATGCAACATTGCAGCGATGGTACAGGGGCTGAAGATTGGTGGATAGCGCGGGACCTATCAGATTAGAGACTCTTTTTTTTACCTTGTCTAAGAGGGAATGACTAGTGGATGGTGCACCAGCCTAGATGTGACAACAATATTCCAGGCATGGGCGGATGGTGGCTTTTTATAGATATAGGATACTGTCAGGTATGAGAAGTTTTCTAGCACGGTAGAAGAGGCTCACCTACTATGTAGCAGCCTTGGCAATGTCTTAAATATATATATATATATATATATATATGTTTTCAGAAATACGTTTACAGCAAATAATTTACAAAGATTTAAATTATTTTTACCTGTTTGCCTTTCACATATTTTGGAGCCAAAAAACAATTGTTGTTGAATCCATATACACAATTCAATGTTCTAACGATTTCACCACAAAAGCATCGTGAACAAAGTTCTTCTTCAGGATCACGTTAGAATAAAAGAAAACGCCATACTCCTGCATCATTCAATCCGTTCCCGAAGCGTATAAAAACCTCCCAGCAAAAGTATCTGTTGATTATATAGAACAGGAATCGAACAGGGCGCCATACAATCAGCAACAGAACCCATCGTCACCAATGCGAAGAAATTAGTGGTTCGATCAGTAATTTTCTTTGGCTCCGAAACTTGGTTAAGTCAAACATTTACAAATAATTTAGAACTTTTTTGGTGTAAACGTATTTCTGAAACAATATGAACACTTTTTTAAGTTCTTGCCTGTGTGGGAAAATGGAGGCTTTAGGTGAAAGTTTTATACATAAATCTTTATCAGCAGCTTATGTGGACTGTATTAAATGAATTAGAATAATGTAATTGCATATAATTTAATTGCATATATATATATATATATATATATATATAGAACAGTTATTTATTTTATTCCAATAACCATGGTTTGTTTTATTACTTTTATTTTTTGTTTTTATTTTTTTCACATTTCCAAAAATTCCAAATTTCTGTGAGATATATTTAACGGTCCGTTTCATTTGTTTTGTGCCAAA